>JAEIII010043598.1:0-22305 GCA_018905755.1 Drosophila ohnishii | reverse complement strand
TTTTCTCCGTGCCCCCAAACAACAATAACAACTACAGGCAAGGCAAAAGAAGAAGACAAAGGCATTTGCTTGCTTGCAACGCTTTCAACGTTGCAAACCAAACCAAAACAGAAACCGAAACAGTTCCGTAATGCCGAAAGAAAACAACAACAAATGCGGCAATAAATGTATCCAAAAAATTAAAATAAAAATAAAATAAGAGAAGAAGACGACTGGGCAGGGGAAACGATGAAAGAGTCAACCACGAAAAACAACCTCAAAGCGATTTAACTTGAAGATAACGGGAACTTGGCAAAAAAAAAAAAAATAATTTAAAACTTGAGAGAAAACCGCAAGAAATGCCACAAAATTCAACATTTCTAAACTAGCAGCGGGAAACTCCCCAAATAATTTTTGTCACTGAGTCTAATCTGCTATGCGACTCCTGATAAGCTTAAAAAAAATGTTCGATGTAATCGTGCGGGGAAAACCCTTGGTTGTTCGAGATTAGCTTTTATGGTGAATCAGTGGGAGTTTCGCTATATGCTTCTCTTCTTCGAATTTCGAAATTTAAATAAAACTGAGCAGCTTAAGATGAACAAAAAATGTGAGAAATCAGTCATGGCTTAAACTTAATCCGTTTCAGTGGAACTGATTTCTGAAAGCTATATATTTTTTTTTAAATTTCTCCACTTAGCTGAAAGTTGTTTGCTTGCCATAAAATTGAACTGAAATCCCTGATTTTCCGGGGCATCCATGTCTACTTTCGTCTGACCATCAATTAGCTGCAGTCAGGTCCTGTCCGTATTCTCTCTCGCTTGACCATTGGCAGCATTTCAAGCCCAATTCCTGTTTAGATGTCAAAGCCAATATATCACAAGTTAATGTAGAGAGAACCAAAGGACAAACACACACACAGACAGACCGGGAGTGTACATATATTCGTTCCGAATCCGTTTCTCGTTTTGAGTCATTATTTATTTACACTAAAAATGCATTTTCTTTGCTCTCTCTCTCTCTCTCGCTCCTCCTAAAATTGAGCAATTTATAACGATCCACTTGACGCCGAAACAAGCCCGGACGGACTCTGGTTCTGGCTAAAAGTTTGGACCATCCAGTGGACACCACGTGACGTGGAAGAGTTGTCCCCCCTCACACCCGTTCTCGGCCGAGATTCAATGTTGGCCGGACCCCAAAGTATTTCGGACCATCTCTGAGTAACCCCGACATCAGCATCAGCATCCAACAATTTCAATATTTCATCAAAGACATTCAAAGACTCTTCGCTTGGGGGAAGTGGGGTACTTACTGGCCCGCTTGCCACTGTAAGGGGTAAGTGCAGTAGCGCCAAACTGTCGCTGCAATTATTCTCGTTAAATGTGGAACAGATGGAGAGGGCGCCGCGCCACTGCCATCGATGGGATGTGGCAGCAAGGAGTGTGCTCCTCCGGCCCCAAGATGAATGCCAAGTAATGCACATGTTACTATTTACTTTGCGTGTTCCCTTCGCCGTTATGCCGCTCGTTATGTCTCTGTTTCCATAAAAATAAAAAAAGGGAAACAAAGAAAGTGAGCAATCAGTTGGGAAAGTGACCAGACCTTGGAGACATCCTGTATGTACCCCTTGATATAGGGTTCTTAGATATAAAAGGTTGTTCTCGGATTGGAATTAGTTAAAAAGGTAGAAGTAGGGACATCACCAAACGAGTCTTTATCTTCCATTTGAATTAATTTAAAATGTAATATCAATTTAGTAGCAACATTTAAAAAAAAACCCCTTAAAAATCGTGCATACACTTCCCAGTTAAAATTTGCAGGGTAAACAAATGGCGCAGCCGCCAAAAGACAAGGGCAACAACAAGACCAACGATAATGATGATGGGTATGATGATGAGGATGGTAAATGGTCGATGGCGTTGGCGTTGGCGTTTGGCGACGTTGCATTTACTTCATGACAGCTCCAATCTGCTGCCCCATCTCGTCCAGCCCCTTGAACTTTGTTACTGCGCTGCTGCCGCTGCTGCGACTGCTGCTGCTGCTGTCTTCGGTTATTACTCATACGCACTGTGGGCTGTCGGCAGGCAGTTAAGGCCAAAATGCATTCGAGGGCATCATCAGGGAGGGATAAAAAATAGAGAACGATGGCCAAGAAATGAGATAATCAAACATGTGATTTACTGGGAAAGATAGAGTGAAGTAAGAGAGGGTCGAAACTGAAGTAATTGTGTGGAAGGAAATTGCACTCAAAGTATAAAATGTTGAGCAAACTTTTCTCTGAAGGTAAGCCAGATTGAATATCAATTGAACAATGATAGAGTAGAGGACTTGTGCCTAGATTTAAGTTCTAAGCATATTGAAGATATTTAAGCTTTAGGGAATTAAAAAATAATAATTCAAAGTGACCTTTATACCAAGTGACTAACTGTTTTATAGCATAAACTCTGGCAGCGTTTGAATATTTGCGACCTGCCCCAACAACCATGAGAAGAATGCTCCCAGAAGAAGATGAAAAGAGCTCCAATTAATTGTATTATTCCCGCTGGAAGTTTCTCTTTGGTATTGGTGTCCTCAATGAATCAGCAACTTTCCGGTGGGGGACTAAAAGTATTATCCAGGCGGTTTTCTTTGTTCCCCCAAAAACTAACCACAAATCAAACACACGGAAAAATCAAATCGTGGTTCACCGCAAATTGAAATCCATTTCGATTTGTTTCAGTTGTGTCACAGCCATTCCTTCTCTCCTTTTAAGAGGTGCGGTTTGACCTGGATTATCGAGGAGGAGGAGGAGGAGGCGGCAGGCGGTTATTAAATAAATAAATGAGAGGAGAAAACCCCACCCACAGGAGGCAGAATTCAAGCAAGAATCACTCGCAGCTGTTTCTTATTTTTGAGAATAAAACATTTGTAGACATTTTTGACAAAATCTGCACAAATCAAAAACTAACGACGCAGCCAAAAAGCGGGTCACTGCTGAGCGCCAAGGCCGAACCTTGCCTGCCACTCGTCGTCGTCGTCGTCGTCGTTGTTGTTGTTGTCGTTCTCGGAAAGTAGGGCGTCAGGGCGGTCTGTTTGGTCTGGCCAAAGCTATGGAGGTTAGTTAGGCTTGCCCCAGAAGCAGGGACCGGGGAGAGAGGCTCAGACGGAAGAGAGTGAGGTGCAACTGGTTCGTAGGCACGTTCGCTGCAACTTGCAACATACAATGTAGTAAGTCTCGTAAGACTAAGGGTCTCTCTGCTATAGAAAATAATTACAAAAAAAGGAGGAGGGAGAAATATCGATCTATAAAAATAGATTATTTTTTTTATTTTAATCATACTTTTAATATTTTTAATCTAAAACTATAAGATGGTCTTAGTTATGGTCCAAAATCAAGCTTATTTTTAGTAGTACGCATGGCCTAGAAAGTGTATATCTTTGTTTTTGGGAGGCACAGCTGTGTGGTAGTAGATCATGGCCTGGCCAAGAGCACCAAAAGCACCGATTACCGAGCCGAACGAGTGACGAACGAAACTGGAGCACACGGCTGGGGCACATGCACCCAGCTGGCCTCCGAACTCACGATGCGGCGGAGGAGGCGTCGGCGCCGGGCAAGGTCCTAACTAGGACCTGACACCATTTGTAATTTATCGTTAACCCAGTTTGCAGCGGCGCCTCAAGGTGTGACAGGTGCAGTTTACGGGTGTTCCTTGAGGATATTGCATAATTAGAGTGGAGGAGAATCCAGATAGGATGGGAATGCGATGACAGCTGAACTTGGCTCTCTAATGGATGCGGTTGGTTTGGGTTTCTGGGGGCAGAAAAATCAATACTGGGTAAAAGTCTTAATTAAAAAGTTATAGGCTCAAACAGGTGCAGGTCTTCCCATAACCTTTCCCAGGATTTTTAGTGGCTCTCAAAAAAGCCCCAAACTAACAGAAATAAAGTTGGGTAAAAGGGTAGAGGTATGAGAGAAACCTTTCTCGAGGAAAATAAAATCTCAACGGCACAACTTCTTACACTTACTTAACCCCGAGTAAATTTCCTCAAATGTAACTAAGCCCCCCTCCCCTGCCTCTGGCTCTGACTCTGAGCTGCTCTCGTATTCGTATTCCTATTTAATCTTTTATTGACCACACGTGATTGAATTCAGTCGCGGCGCCGACTGTCTATGATTTAACCCGTGTGTTCCCATGCTCCGTCGCATCACGTAGCGGGAGTGTCATAAAAACGTAAAATTAGTTGCAACGCTGGCTTGGGTGGAATCATATCATTCAGGGAGGGAGGTAACTACATACATCAGGTTTTTCCCAAGACATCAACAATGTGTCGTCGTCGTCGTCGTCGTCGTCGTCGTCGTCTTGGCCTTCTCCTCCGGCCACCTCTCTGGCACTGTCATCTTTCTTTTTGGCTCGTAAAATGCACATGTTGATGGCGCGTGTCTGGCATGGGCAATCCGGGAAGGCGTAGGTCCAGAGGGGTGCTAAAAGACACAGGAAGAAAATAAAAAAGTATTTGAGAGTGAAAGATGCAAGTTTTGTTGTAATTGAGAACTGATGCCAGTTCTGGTCACTGATTCACCTCAGCAATGATGAAAATTCTGGACAGATTTATGATGGCAATATTCCTTTATTCCATATAAAAAGTAGGGAAAATTTTATGAGATTTAAATACTACACAAACATTACCTCTTATTTCCCGCTGTGCACCATTTGTGAATGCAGCATTATTCCCTCCTTCCTGGCAAGGCCGAGTGCGTGTGAGGTTTGCCTCTGTGTAACGTACCTCCTCATCCGAATCCCAATTCTAGTCTCAGTTCCCTTTCCAAGCTGCTCCCCAGATATTGTCCAAAAAAAAAGAACAGGAGAACCTCCCCTCCGCCTTCATTTCAATCTATTTTCCCCATTTGATTTGAATTAAAATAAGTTACGTGAGCAAAAGGCAGGCTGACATTTTTATTTCGGTTGTATCTGCGAGAGATGCAAACCCCTTCCCCTTCCATCCCCCCTCTCCCCATGCAATGCAGTTGCCCCCAGGGAGATGGGAAGGGGGGTCTTCTTGCTGTGACCTAAATTCATTTAAAAATCGATCGATATTTCCCTTGCTGCATTCTCTTTCACTCTCTCTCTCTCTCTCTCATTCTCCCTGACACGGAAAAGGCAAGAGTATATAGAGTATATACTACCACAGACTATACTCTACTAATATATATACTATATATATTTATATTTACCCTGCTGTGTGTGTGTGTGTGTGTGAGTGCAACTGCATTGCAATTATTGTGAAATTCTACTACAACGGATATTCTACGACGGTAGCTTTCTCCTCTCTCTCTCTCTCTCTTCCACTCGGTTCCGGTCTACGTTTACGTCTACGTCTACGTTTACGTTGCACGTCCGTAATACTATTTATGCTATATGCTGCATGTGGGTGGCGGAGGCGTGGCTAGGCCCATTGTGTTCGGTGGGTGGTGGGCTTTGCCTTTCTTCCTTTTTTTGTGGAAAAGCCAAAAACAAAACACTTTTTGATGGTGATGGCCAACAGGCAAATTTATTCTCGTCTTATTTTCTCCAGTGCGGGCTTTTGGCTTTTGTCTCCTCCCAGGGGAGACTCCTCCTCCTTTCACCAGAGATATTTTTTGAATTGATGCAACCAGGCTTGCCAAGAAATAATGTGTTTTATCTTTGTGATGTTTTTATCATTCATGGAAAATGCTGTAACTGAGAGTTGGGAAAATTGTATATGATAAAGTTTTTTTTTTTTGTTAGAAATTTATGGGAGAAGAAATGGGTGGCCTAGTTTAATTTATTTTTATTAATTAGGATTTTCGTTTAATAAATTTATAAATTATTATTATTTTTCTTATGATATTGCTTAGAATTTCACGTTTATTAATATTAAAATTAAGTCAAATTTGAATTATTTAAAACATTTAAATTTCTGCCCTAAGAAAAGCCTAGCTTTTCAATATTTCCAATGATTTTCCTCTGGCCTTTCAGCGGGTTCAAACAATGTGCCCCCTCAGAGCTGCAACTTGGGGGTTGTTGGGGTTCCATTTCTTTTTTCTTGCGCTGTTTTTTTGAATTTGTTGCAGCGTCGCTGACGCTGGCAAAACTCATTACGATGCCGCATGAGTGACATTTCCACGCTGTCAACATGACACATTTCATAGAAAGATACACACAACACACACCCACCAGCCTGTACGCCTCCTGACCAGGGGCGAACCAGAGGGGTAGGTAGCCTGTGCATAGAGAAAAAGATTCAATAAAAGTATTTTTTAATTCCGTTTTTTAGGGTAATATTAAAGAAATAATTTTTAGTCTCTTGAATTATATACGATCTATTCTTGGTTTTATTTTATGCATTTGTCCGTTGTCCTTTTGTCCGTTAATTAGAATACATTTATATCGGAGCAACAAGCTCGAGCTTGTTGGATCAAGTTTGGTTAAAAATTTGGCCACTCTCTTTTCTTCCCCCTTAAAAAATAAGAACATATTTATTTAAATTTTTACAATTTCAAACTTCCCTTTATTTTCTCTCTGTACAAGTCAAGTCTTGCTCGTGGCACATGCAACCGCATTCCTTGACATGCAAGCTAACATACAGAGTGGTTTAATGCCACCCCCTCGCAGTTACTGCTGCTGCCCTCGGGGGGTGGGGGTAAGGGTCTCGAACCCCAGCGGCAACCCCCAGCTCATCATGTGGAATTACAACGCATTTCTTCACTTTCGCATCGCTGGCTTCTAAGCAGCTTATTATTGTTGTTATTATTGGTTCGTACGCTTTACGTAGGTCTTTGGTTTATGCGAAAATTGAATTTCCTTTTAACATACATAGGTCGCAGTTTCCACACACACCCCACACCCCCAACGATCATCCCTTGTGCGTGTCAGAATGCATCGCTGTGTTACGTCCGTCTAATGGCAACGCATGTCAACATTTGCTGAGCTTTTGTGTTTAAATATTACTAATACGACATGTTGTGTCGTGTGCCACATGACAAGGGACTCGAGGGGTGGTCCCAGCGCGCCAACACACACTCCACACACACACACACGAACCCTCTATTATGGCCCTAATTGAATTATGTTCTGTGAATGTTGGATGATTAAAAAGAAAAACAAAAAAAAAAAAAAGAGGAAGTCAAGCTTCGCTGGAGTCGCGACCCTTCGAAATACCCTTGGGGTGAGGCATGAAAAATTATGGGAATTAGATGAGAAAATTATCAAATGTATGTCACTTAAGGGAGCATAATATGGAAGGTTCCTTAAAGCCAGATTTTAACTTTAGAATATTCTTAAATTTACACAGAGAATTAACTTTTAAGGATCCGAAAAGATTCTTAAATTTGTTGTTGGCGAAATTTGCTATGAATTGAAACGGAAAAGTTTAATTGAAAGTCAT
This sequence comes from Drosophila ohnishii, assembly GCA_018905755.1. Taxonomy (NCBI): domain Eukaryota; kingdom Metazoa; phylum Arthropoda; class Insecta; order Diptera; family Drosophilidae; genus Drosophila; species Drosophila ohnishii. Next base: position 14,943 of record JAEIII010043598.1, on the reverse strand, counting down.
CCCAAATACCAGGAAAAAGGAAAAAAAAGAGAATACAAATCGTGGCTCAGAGCGTGGGGGGCCTGAATCCGAATCCTGGCAGCAGATGCTAACTGAAAAGATAGTTGCCAGCGCGGAGAAAAAGGCAAAGGCGGTGGGTAAAAAGGCTGCACAAAAGATGTTGTTTGCTGCAGTTAAATTAAATGAAAAAGTTTACAACTTTTTTAATGAAATCATTTTATGCAGTAGAGGCATAAACAAAAAACCAACAGCAGCAACAATAGACAACAAAAAAGCAGAGAAAACAAAACAAAACAAAAGAAGGCTCAAAAGGAAAGCCCTGCTGCTGCAAGATGGGAGAAGAAAAACTTGCATGCATCTTGCACAGGCTGAAAGAAAACTCGGCGAAAAATCAAAGGATGTGTGCCAGGCCCTCTATGTTTGTTCTCTCAACTTTTTTTGTAAATGAGAAATTGTGTCCTTTATTTGATTTTGACAAAGGGGGAGCGTAGTCTTTAAGCGTTTAACGTGTCGTATGCGTAATCTCTGGACTTGAATCCTATCGAAGCGCATTCAGTCGTGATAAAACCGAATCCCAGTCCAGGCAAAGCAGCCTCAGGCCCCTTAGAACCTCCTACTCTTTCGACAGATTGCGTCCTTGGCCAGGATAACAAGGGTCGGGAATTCGTGTCACGGCTTTGTGTGTGTTTGCGCGTTTGATTCCTTCGCTTGTGTGTGTGTGTGTGTGTGTGGGTTAGAGCTAATCCAACTGTCATTTTCAGGGGCGCGCGAGAGCAAATGGCTGCGGGAATTATGCCAAAAATAAACCAGAAACGGAAGGTTAACCAACAAAACACAAACAGGCTTCAAACCGTAGGGGCAAACAAGAAGCATTTAAGCTTGGACTATGGATTAATGTTGCGGGAAAATTTAATTTTGATACAAGGCTAGAAAAATGCTGCAAACTGCGTTTTAAAAAGATATCAATTTGGTACACAATTTCTAAAATTATTTTAAATTTTTTAAGAGGTAAATTTGCAGATTTTAAAGTAAATAAGCTGTTATAGCACCTAAAAAAACAGGGAAAAACAGTGAGGAGTGGCTTAAAAAATACGAGAAAATATTTATAAAGTTTCCACAGTGTCACAAAATTAATGAATTAATTAATTAAAATCATTTAGCTAGCTAATTATATCATAGCATGATTTTAATAAACATTTTTAATGGATTTTAATATTACTCAAAGTTTTCAAGGCAATCCCAAATTGTTTTTATGAAAATAAGTAATTTTGTTCAACAATCTAGACACTTTCCTTACATATTTGCATTTTCTTAGTCATATGTTACATTGTCACCGAATTGCCACTGGTTTGTGGTCACATTTTGCCTACATTTCATGCAGATCTATCCAGCCATTAATACCATCTCCCAGCATCACATTGATGATGTTGCCATAAAAATATGACGCCATAAAAGGCGCAACTTGTGTTGGAGTCATCAAATGCCACTGGCTTGGGGTTGGCTTACAGGTTGTTATCGGTGATAAACCGCTTAACTACCGAAAGAACGATGAAGCAACCCTCCCGCGAACTGCACTTCAAGCCAAATTAAACTGCATTCTGCAAAAAGAGTTTTGGTTTTTTCTTTTTTTTTTCTTATGATTAATGCGAATGCGGATGCGAGCTGGAAAGTGGTGCTTCTTGAAGCGTAATCCGGTGGATTCAGCCACCAGAAATCACAGTGCCAATAAAAGCGTGAATCGGTGTTGGAGGGGCGGCGTTCGAAGGGCGTTTCGGAGGGGCGTTGACAGCGCAACAGCTGCAATAAAACATAAAATTCATGATGGCAGCAGAGGAACAAAAATAAAAGGGAAGCGATTGGGGAAGCGGAAATGCGTGCATTAAGGGCTAGAGAAAATGGCGTGCCAGCTAGAGGGTTAAAAAGATGTTGGCAAGTGGATATCTAGAGCCTTTTTTATGGCTACTCTGCGTGTATTTGATAGATACATTAAATCGGATTAATTTCTGCAGATACGAAATTGATTTCACTTGCAGAAAGAGTTTAGTTTGAGTTTAGTCTCTTTAAAGGATCCATTTTTAAAAAAAAAACACCATTTATTTTGCACAGCACATAACCCCAACCTGTATATTCCCAATCAAAAAGTCTAGAACTCGGTCCAGCAGTCTGGATCATCATCCTCCCAGTCGGAGTCGGAATCGGTTTCCCAACAGCAACCTCTGTTGCAGCAGCAATCTTCCTCATCCTCAGTTAAAGGACACGCCGGGGGGAATGAGGTTGACGCGAGTCCCGCAAAGAAGCAGCTCTGCTCGGCATCCGTGACTTCCATTTCCACTTCTCCGTATAGCCGTTGGGATCCAAAGTTTTGCAGGCGAGCTGCCCGGTTGATCAGCTGTCTCAGATGTATCTCCTGCTGCTCCTGACAGTTCCTCAGACGCTTGTACTCTTCCCTGTCCTTGTACGTTTGGCACCTTTTACACCTCAACTGCGTGGCCATTGCCTTCAGTTGCTGAATGGCCAAGTTCTGGTCATCGATTTCTTTGATCACCTCCAGATACTCCTTGTACATGGCCTGTTCCTCCTCGTCGTCTGGCTCGCTTTTGTCCAGGAGTTCAAAGGGATCCTTTTCCTCCTCGGACGAGGATTGCTCCTGCTCCTGTTCCTGCTCCTGCTCCTCATCTCCGTCTTCGGGCTCCGCTTCATCCTCGGCTTCGAGAGTTTCATCCACTTCATCTTCCTCTTCCTCGGGCTGCTGTTTTTGAGGAACCTGTGGGACTATCTCCTCGAACGACATTTGATTGGGTTTAAGGGTTAAGAGTTAGACTTTCCTGGGGTTATGGTTATTGGTTTAACATAGTTTGAAAACTGATTTTGAGGGAAGAATCAAAGAGATACAAATTTGAAAAATTGTATTTTGAAGTTAATGTATTGCCTTTTTTATTAATTTATTTTTTTTTTTTAACAAAACAATTAAAGAAACACTTATTTTGTGAATACTAAAGAATCTACTCTTGAAATAGCTCCGAGTTAACACCTACTAGCTGGAGTATCCTGTTGTGGAAGACCACTAAATGTCATCATTTTGGCATTTCCACTCCCATTTCTCCCTCTCCCATCTGCACGCCCCATTGCCAATTGGCACTTTGGCACTCGAGAAAAGGGCGTGAAATAATAACGGAAAGCTTGGGGGGGGGGGGAAATTGGGCGGATTGGGGCCCTGGATATTTGTGGGGAAAACGCTGAGCAGCCCCGCATGGCAAACCCCCATCAATTTGCTGCTCATCATCCGCACGTCTTCGACGGGCAGCTCATTGAGCAATTCATTCAATCGGCGAATTCAATAAAGTACAACTAATAAAAAGAATAAAGAAACCGACGCAATGGTTGGTAATGGAAATGATGATGGCCAGGATAAGAAACAGAGAGGGAGGGGTTGAGGAAGGAAGGAGTGACAGCGCCAGCAAAGAGAATTACAATTTTCTCGCCATTTCAGCAAGGGGAAAGAAAAAAACTAAAGGGGAAAAGTAAAAGAAAATCCCGCGCATTCTGGGCGCGTGGTGTATCTGTATCTGTGAATGTGCGGTGTTAGTGGTCCATCAAATGCTTGTAAACAAAGCCAACAAACGACAATGGGAATGACGGGAACGATGGGCCATTACATGGAACATGGAACTGAAGAACAGAGAGCGACGACGAAGGGTGGCAGGGCAGGGACAGGACAGAATACAGGGTGGGGCAGGGCAGGGCAGGGCACACGGACGGATTGGCGGGCGAAGTGCAGTGCAATGGCAATGAGAGCAAAAACAAAACGAATGTGTGCTCGCTCTGTGCCCCCAGACAGAATAAGGGGATCAAAGCAAAACGGGCAAAGACAAATACCCAAAGGGGGGGGCAGCGAAATGAACTGAATTGAACCAAAACCAAAGCGAAGGGAGCCCACAAGCAGAAGCAGAAGCAGAGGCTTCTCTGGATGGTTTCTCTGCTCCTGTTTCTGTTGCTGTTGCTGTTTGCTGCTCCTCGACTCTTGACTCTCGATTCTCACCTCTCTCCGCACTCCACTCTCCGCCAAAGTGCCACGCCCATTGTGGCGCATCATCCATGGCCAAGTGGCTTTTTGGGGCTCTCTTTTTGTGCTCTCCCCTTTTGGAACTGTCTGTTTGTGTGGGTGTGTGTGTGTGTAAGGGTGTGCAGCCCGGTCAACGTCAAAACAAAGTTAACTCTTCGGAGTTACCAAAACAGAAAACACCAACACTAGCCGCCAAAGGGTTATGTATGTTTTTGGCGCGGAAAATGGCAAAAGGTTGAAACTGTGCATACTCTAAAGATTAGGGGATACATTTTGATTAAATTGAAAATTTATATATTTTTCTAATTAGGGAATTTGGAATAAATTTCAGTTTGTATTTCTTCAGAAAGAAAAAATGTCAAATCATTTTCAATGTGGCCTGGCCAAAATGCATCTATTCTGTCTACCCAGACCTACAGACTGCTCTATTAGTGTGTCCAATAGCTAATGTACCTTTTGCATTAAAGGAAGGGTAAAGAAAAGGGGAACGCTTTTTGGCGCGCAAATCCACCAAGTCAAGGGAAGAACAAGCACTGGCTCTGACTGCGACGTCAACTGCTACTGCGACTGCGACCGCGACGCCACCTTGCGTCCATTCACCCCGTTCATTATTATTTATGTGCATGTGTGTCTGTGTATGTGTGTTCCCCAGACACAAAACAAACACACATAAACAACACTGAGCATTGAGAGCAAATTTCATTTAACTGCTCTTCGATTCGATTCCATTCCATTTTCCATTTGGTTCTGTTTTTGGACCTCTTTCGTCTTCTTCTTCTTTGTCCTCTGCCCTGCCCCGCCTTGCCCCACCCTGCCTGTCAGCCTGCATTTTTTGTTGTTGTTATTGTTTTTGTTGTTTTGCACTGTCTGCGGCTTGGGGTTTTTTTTTTTATGCGCCTGTGCGCCTTCCCACGTTCCCAGTCCCAGTCCCAGTCCCAGTCTGCCCCATCTCTGTCGCACCTCCAAGCGCCAGCTTTCGCTGTACCGCCCGCCAAAACATGTGCAGAAAAGAGAGAGAAGAAGAAGCAGAAGCAGCCGAAGAATTCTTCGTGGATCTCTGAACTTTTTTCTTAGGGTTCATTTTAGTTTGTTTTTATTTTTGTGGACTCTGATCTAGCTGAGGCGTAATTATTGTTGTTCTTTGGCTTGTTGTTAGTCGATACACATGGCGAGTAAGACGGGGATAGAAGCGAAGAAAGAGAGAAAAAGATCGATGTAGAATCCGAGTTCGATGCACCGCCAGAAGAAGAGTCAGAAGAATCTTCCTCAATGGCAGCAGGAGCGACGGACAAAGAGCGGGACGGCTCGCGTCTCGTGTTGATGGTTTTATATCTAACAGATGCCACATTTTTATTGCGATTCTGCGATTTAGGATACGGTCAGAAGATCGGTTGGGGATATCCATGGGGGGGAGAGCTTCTTCGTCTTCATCTTCTTCTTCTTCTTGTGCTCGGTGTGCGTTCTTCTTCCAAAAGGGGGAATTCCAGACATGGATCACACTGCAAAATGCATGACTAAGAAGGTTGTTAACCCATGAGCAAAGAGTCGAGTCCCTAAGATACGAGTTTGAGTGTGTGAGTTAATGAGCAAAACCAACGAGTTCAAAGTTCTTCGGCTGCGTCACCAAGTACAGTCGGTTCAAAACATGACCCTAGGGAGAGACTGGAATCCCCTGGGGGAAAACCTAAGCATCCTAACTATAAATATATGCTAAATGTATGTATATTAAAGGTGAGTCAGGCTACAGAGGAAACAGAGGTGAAGGTTTTAGGTATAGTCACCTAAAATTCTTTAAAATGAATCCAACCAAGTGAGCTATAGAGATATATTTGTCGGATTACCAAACCTACCTATTTCTAAAATCTTAAATTCTCACACATAGCGTAAATATAACAAGAGTTTAGTAGTTTTCTGAAAAATATCCTTTGTAGTTAGCATTCCCTTATCAGCAAACCAAAATTTATTTGTGTCCTGGCCTTGTGCAGGCATGAACTTTGACCTTTCTAAACCCTTCCACGCAGTCCGGAATTAACCCCAAAAGTGGCACTCCCCGCCATTTCGCCAGAAACGTGAATTGCGTATCGTTTGTACATTTTTCGGTTCTGAGAAAAAGTTTTCTAAATTAATTTCGCATAAAAAAAGTGCCAAACAAAAGCAGCAACAAGGCTTGCGCCATAAAATTTGACGGGGGGAAAAACGTTAATAAGAGAGGGGGGGTGGTGGCATGTGGTGGGCGATGCCAGACTTCCACAAAGGTCACAGTCGTAGTCGTCGCAGAGCAGCAACAGCATCGTCTGAGGGTCAAAGTTCAGAGACGCGTAAATTTCTGCAGCCGCCAGCAACGGGAGTGGCCCTCTTTTTTTGTTTGGGTAATTTTGGGGCTGTCGTCTGTCGTCGTCGTCGTCTGTCGCCTGGTGAAGAAGTGTCCCCGCTCTCGCACTTCGGACAACAAATCACTTGGAGGTGAAGTGGGTAGTCGTCGTCGTCTGCGATGTCTACGTTTACGCACCGGCGAGACAGCCATCGACATTCGTCCCGTTTGCCGACAGCTGCAGACGTGGCACGACTCCTTCGCCTGTCCCAGGACTGTACCCCAGGATCAGTTCTACTAATTCTCTGCAAATTGATATGAGACATGTCGGTAGTCCTTTTAGTTTTGATTTAGTTTTATTTACATTTGTCCGTGGCGTATTAACAGCTAATTTTAAGAGCTGAAGCTGACAAACCTAGTTTTCTTGGTCAGCATCACCATACGAATCGATTTAGCCATGCCCATTTGTCCGTTATATCCGTTAGTCCGGGAACAATCGAACTTGTTAACCACTTTCTTAATAATTAATTAATTTTTTCTAAATATATTTAAAGTAAGTGGTTTATATCAAGATAATTCTTCAGTTTATCGCTCTGTCTGCCATCTCTAATTGTAATGTATAAATCAAGATAATCGTTCATCGCTCTGTCTGCCATCTCTAATGCCTTCGTGCCCTGCCCTTCGTTAACTTTTCCTTTCTTTACAAAAGATTTTGGCTTTGGTTTTTTTTTTTTTTTTTAAGCATTTTTGGTTGCGACTTGTCTGCGTCTTTGTCTTCTTCTTCGTCTTCGCTGCGTCCTCGCCTCCCGGCCTTCATCTTGCCCCGTGTTCATCCGTCTGTCCTTTGGTCTTTGTTTGTTTTGTCTGCTCCTGATTTGGCGGGCATATGTTGCTCCGAATGCTTCTGGGATTTCTTGGGGATTTTTTATTTATCTAAAATAGCTGGCTGGCTGGCTGTCTGTCTGGGTAGAGGGGATGGAGGATGTAGAATGGAGGACACTGCTGAATCGGGAGCAGGCTGGGTAATGTCGCTTTGATTTGTGGCAATCGCGCGCTAAACGTCGCAAATTTTTGAAGTGAAATTGCTCGAATTGTTCGACGTCGTCGTCTGCGTCTACGTCTGCGTCTGGCCCTCCTCCTGGCAATGACAATATGCGTCTGGAATCTGGGATTCTGGTTTTTCTTGGGTGGTGGTCGCCCACCGCCCTATCTTCTTCACATCCGACGAGCCTCGTCCTTGTTCTTTTCTGGGCTGTAAATAAACATGTTTGGCAATATGTCGCTGCCGGAGTGTTGCTCCTGTTGAGTTTCCGAATCCTTTGTCCAACTCCCTAGCTTCCTCGAGATCATTGTACTTCCTCGTTCCTCGTTCCGTTGACTGGCAAAGTCACGGACAACATCTTGAACGTTTTGAAATGCAAAGTTTTGCCTGCGAAATTGAAATGAAATGAATTAAGAAGGGACTCGAGGCGGCTTCCACTGGTTTGATTAAGGGAAGGACTTCCTAATGAGATTTTTGCAGCAACGATAGATGTACATCATTCTCCTGTTTCAATAAGTTGCAGTATTTTTCTTTGAACTAAACGACAAGGATTAAGAACAAGAGGAGGACTCTCAGAGCTTTTCAGGGCAGCTGATGCTGGCGTTCTCTCCCGGTTACCCTTTTCAGAATGACGGACTAATCCCGTTGACCACAAAGGACATTGAACTGTTTCCCGGCCAACATCACACACATGCCAAAATAAATAACCTCACCGCCGGCGAACAAATAAACAAACCCCAACCATTGCGTTGCTTTCAACTCCACCGCGATGATGTTGGTCCTGAGCCTGGACCTGGTGGCAGGTGCAAAACTACATCGAGGGCAGGTGCAATTTTCGGCAAGAGATAATAGGGATCGCCTGGCTGGCTGGGGGGCTGTGGAGAGGCGCTAACTGGTCCAACAACGGCGATTCAATCAACAACAACAACCAGCGGAGTCAGGGATCAGCCATTGTTACTGCCCTTTTTTTTTTGGGGTGAGGCAGGACGTTAGCATTTAAATGGTTTAGTTCCAGGGGAAGCCCTCGAATGAGAAAGGAGGGGGAAGAGGAGGAGCGGTGCTTTATGGGGTTTTACGGGCTTGTCGCTAAATATTTAATAACGTAACGCATCCCAGCTGCCAGCCAGCCGCAGGACAATGACGCCAGTCACCGGCTCAACTCATGCACAGAGAGAAATGGGGGGTAGTATATTAGAAACTTTGACTTTGACTTTTTAGAGAGTGCTTTAATTTGGTAAGCTGGAATGTTGGCTCAAGCTTTTAGCATTGAGATTAAATTAAATTTAAGAAAATTTAAAAAAAAACGAACAGGAAATACGGAATTTTAATTTGATTATTTATCGATTTAAAAACCTTTGAAAATGCAGAGATAAATTGTTTAACAATTTTATTTCTTATAAATTTAATTTTAAAAATCTAGAATTCTGTATCGATAATCAATGATCGATAAATGCTGATGAATTGTGATAGATTTTCGATTTAATTCCCTGTGTAACTTTCTCATACCCCCAGTAAGAGTCCCCCCTCTACACCCACTTGCCCAGCAGTGTGTAGAGTAGCCCCCTTTGCAAATACTTGAATTGTTCACTTTCGTCTGCCGCTACTTCAGTCCATGTGGTTTTCTGGTGCCCTCGTCGCCGTCTGTCTGCAGCATCCATCTCCGTCTATTTGGATGCGAGTCTCTACTGCGGGTGGAGTTTTTGGGGCATGGGGAGAGGGGTTAGGTTAGAGGGGGGATTCTCTGGAAGCGCGCAAAAATTTTACGATTTGTTTTGTTTAGTCTGTCCTCGTAAAATTTGCAATGTCAATGACGCCGGCGAGGTGCTTCTACTTCTTCTTCTTCTTCTGCTGCCACCCGTTGCCGCAGTCGTAAAAAACCAACCCTTGGCCAAAATAAATCGCACACGAAAATAAAAGCGAAACCGAACGGCGGGTAGGCGTGGCACTCGCACTGAGCCCGCCGATAGTCCGATTGCGAGTCTGAGCCGTAGATCATTGTCCTTGGCTGAGTTCATTCACACGGGCGCACAGGGATATTTGTGGAATAAGCGGAAAGGAACAACGGACTCGATTTGGGGATGAAATGGAATGGAGCAGTAAAGAGAATCATGTGGAATTGAAGTTTTTGGGGAAGAGATAGTATTACTGAAAATTCATTTGATATTCCGGCACTTCAGTATTTAATTATGAATAAAACCAAATGGATATAATATTTTAAAATATGTGTTGGAAACTATTGGGAATTGGGACACGTAGAAGGGATATTTGAGAATTGAATTTGTGGTAATATGGTATAATAGTAGCATTATACCTCAGGATGGGATTAGATATGGTTTGGGGAAATGAAACGGAATGAAATGGTGTTGGAAACTATGTAAACTACCTAAAATCGAACGTTAATCGATAAATATTTTAATAAAATCTCTATCAATCCCTTTTACAGTCACTACTCGTTATTTCATGTAGTTTTAGAAGAAATAATCTTCATTCGTGTAGTTGTTATTTTGAAATACTTTTTTGTTGGTGATCTCCCCTAAACTTAATTGTTCGACGTCGGGCGATTTGTTGATGATTCAGTTTCTCGATTTTTAATATTGAAGCGACGGAACGGCTGAACAACAATGAGGGAGCATGGTAGCTACCTCAACGCAACCTCGTCCTCATCCTCATCCTCGTTCTCATCCTCATCCTCGTTCTCGTCTGCGGCCCGCATCTGTCTGGGCCTCGGTTCCGAGCGCCTGCCCTGCCCTGCCCTGCCATGCTCTGTGTGGTCTGGACTCGGTCTCCGCTCCCTGTTCGCCCAGCTCTCTGTTTTGGTTTTGGTTTGGTCTTTGGTCTGGTGGTGTTGTCGTCGTCGCTTGGTGGTGGTGGTGGTGTAACCGACCTAGGACTTGCCATGTGGTATTGTCTGCTGCACTCGGCTTGGTTCAGTTCAGTTCAGTTCGGTTCGGTTTGGTTTGGTTTGTTTTGCCTTTTTCCCCCATCGAGCCATTTGGCGGGAAAACTCGCTAGCAAAACAGAACGAGCAAAAGCCCGTAGCAGGGGTGTTGAGGAGTAGGAAGCATGGCCTCGCACCCGAGGCACGAATGCAAAAAAAAACCAGAACGGCAACGAACAGGGAAACAGGAACAGGCCAACAGAGTCGACAGAACGTGGAAAGCCAAGTGTCCAGAGCCGAAGTCAGAGACAAACTCCCGAGTCGGAAACCCGAAGCCCCTTAAGAGTGACAGGGGGAGAGTGGAGTTGGAGGTGGAGAAGGGCAAAGAGATGGTAAATTTCTTACTGGGCCTACAGGGCCGGTGGAATTGATAGGAGCTAGTTTTAAGGGTTACCTAGGTTAAAAGCAATATAATCAATAAGATTCTATGGATAATAATAATAATGTAATGCCTGGAAACTAAATCATTTATTTGTTTCCTTATTCGTTGGTATAATTTATTTATTTATTAAGTTTAAGATAAACTCTTTGCTTGACCCCCGCTGTAGTTTCTGTGTGTAAGATGGTTGTTGTTTTTATGTTGAGCGACATGCGAACGATTCTAAACTGTGGCAACATCATTACGTGCAATAAAGCGGCAAGAGCCCGGCATTTCTTGGGTTCTCCTGGGCTCTTTGGGTTCCTCTGGTGTCTGGCCAGTGCGCAAGGTGAGGACCAGTCTCAGTCTCAGTCTCAGTCAAAGTCCCTTCTCCCTGCTCCCTCTCCCAGCGATTCCCCTTTCGGTTTAGGCCTACGCCAAGCTTCTGGCTCTGGTCGTAAACTGATATTGGGGTCGACGACTGCTAATTTGTGGACAGCAGGAGCAGCAGCAGCAGCAGCAGCAGCAGCAAACTGCAAACAAAACAACAGAAAATGCGTGCCGAGCGACGCATAATGACACGAGGGGGGGGGCAAGAGGCGGAAGAAGCCACATGTGGTGTACAGTTGCGGGGCGTGGCCCAACAGAAGAACACACATACACACACAACACAACACAACACAACATCGTTGGATGATGAAATGGCAGTTGCAAATTTTGAATATTGTAATTTTTGGCGCGAAATGCTAACTCTGGAAGAGAAACTAGAAACTAGAGCTACCAAATTTGATAAAAAAAATGCTATTAAATACGGCCACGCCCACATAAAGCTTTAAACTCTGCTAATTGACTTGTTTATTATAACCAAATCAAACATTTCTCTTACCCTTCAACTAGATCACTTTCAATTAAATATTTTCTGGGAAATAAATAAACACAAAAACCATCCTTGCCTCCCCATATTTATTTTTAATTATATTTTAATTAAAATATGTTGAGAGCCCTGGCAAAGAGCAAACAATATAAAATTTGTGCGGGAAGAAGTTTTAGGCAAATGCTGATAATTTATGGGCTAAGCTATTACGGGGGGATGGATGGTTGGTGGAGGCCAAGACAAGCTCAAGTAATTCGAATTGAATGAAGTGCGCGACGACGACTGCCTCCTTACGCACCAGGAAGTCCAAGGAGCCCTAGACAGGCTCTACTGGCTCGTGGGCGGAGAGGGAACCGGGACACGCACACGGACAAAAGGCGAACCCTAAGTCTGGTTTTATTTTCATTTTTTTGTAGGTCTTTGACTGGGTTGTACTCCACTCCGCACTCCGCACTCACCACGCCACTCCACTCCACTCCACTCCACTCCATTCCATGCCACTCCACTCGATGCTGATGTTGTTGGTGGTGGTTTGGTTGCTGCTCCAGGCAGTTTTGTTTTATTCCACGTTTCTTTTTTACATTTTTGCTGCTGTTGTTGCTGCTGCTGCTGCTGCTGCTGTTGTTGCGCCTCACCGCCAGACGATACCCACAAGCTGGCAGGAGTGACGCACCAAATACAAATGAGGGAAGAAGGACCAGGACCCAAGGACTTTTCAGAAAGTGCGTCGATATTTTGTGCGTGGCCAGGAAGCGACGCACGAGTGCCTCAGCCGCCTAGCCGCCTTCTCCCTTCTGCCTCTCTCCCTCTCTGTCTGTCTCAGAAGCTGAGCAGGAGACGGTAGACAGGACTCAGGACTCAGGACTCGTTTCGGGTTTTAGCTTGGCGTTGAAAGTTTAACGAACCTTTGGCGTTTCCTGCCCAAGGACCTCGCCTGGCCCTTCTTCTGCCTCTTTCCCTGAGCGTTTTATTACACTTTTTCTTTCTCCTCGCCGAGCGAGAAATACAAGAAGAACTGAAGACAGGCCCCTGGCGAAAAAAAGGGGAACTCCAGCGTCCAGTTTTCGGTTTCATTTCGAATCCCCGGACACGGTTGGACGAGTGAGTCTTAACCCATGTTTGACCCCCAGGCGGCTTCTACTTGGTACACATTATGCTTCAGGTGATAAATATGAAAAAATTAATGAAAATTTATAAAAATAAAATGTTTTTTTTAGATAATTAAGTGATTATTTCAAGATTTTCTGCAAGGTTTTGCTGAAAGATATTCCTTAAAATTTTCTTTCCTAAAAAAAAACTGAAATTCCATAAAGTTCGAATATGGCACAAAATAAAAATAACCAAACTATTATTATTTTCTTTAATATCTTCAATTTATTTTAATATTTTTTGTGTTTTTTTATGAGTTTTTCATTGCACATCGATACGGTTAGAATGAGGGTTAAAAGCTCGATCCAGGGTGGTCCTCTAGTACTCGATTGAGTAGTCGAAGGTGCCGAAATGCTCGTACTTCTTCTCGAAGTACTTGGCAAAGGTGTCCACGTAGTAGACCTTGACGTCCTTGAAATAGCCGTTGGGCACGAAGAAGGCATACTCATCGATCTGGCGATCGAAGGGATAGCCGAAGGGCTTGGTGTCCACAAAGCGGGTGCCAGAGCCAACGCCCGAGGAGTAGGTGTAATCGAAGTTGGAGAACTGCTCGTACTCCTCGGCATAGGGCGAGACGAAGAAGTAGAACTGCATGGGGAAACCGTGCTCCCAGCCCTTGGGCAGGACCAGGCGATCGGGGAAGGCGTTGTGGGGCTCGCTGATGTCCAGAGGGAAGTCGTACTTGCCCTCGCTGGCCAGCATCACGTACTTGTAGAGTTCGGAGTAGGTGATCCTGTCCTCGGCGGTCCAGGTGAACTCCTTGGAGCTGCGCTTGATGGTGTTGCTTCCGGCAACGAAGGGGTACACAAAGCTGTCGATCTGCACGAAGTTCTTGCGGTTGTATTCCAGAGGGATAACGCGTCCGAACTCGTCGAACTTGGGGCCCAAGAAGACGCGGACCACGCCCTTCTGGGCGGCCTTGGACTCAATGGTGAAGTCGAACTCGAAGGGCTTGTGGTTGAGACGAGCCTGGCGGGCCAGCAGAGCCTTGTCCCAGACGAACTCACCGTCGACGAAGGTCATCTTGTCGTTCAGCAGGTTGGTCACATCGAAGTCCACGATGTCGTAGTAGGTGACCAGTTTGCTCACGGTCACATCCTTGATGGTGATGCCATCGTAGAAGAGATCGTTCTTGGTGTATGGCTTCAGGAAGTACTTGAAGTTGTAGAAGACATCGGTGAACTTCTTGTAGAAGGTGTAGAAGAAGGGATCGCGCAGCATGGTCTCAAAGTTGAGGAAGACATTGGGGAACACCTCCACGTCGGAGTAGTCCACATCGGCGAAGTACATATGGGCCAGCAAGTAGTAGTAGTTGAAGAAGTACTTGTCGAAGGTATCGGCATTGCCCTGCAGGTAGTTGCCAATGAACTTGACAGCCTCCGGCTTGTGCAGATCGATCACCTGGCCGTCGGCGGTCTTGTAGAATCCGGACTCCAGAGACTTGTAGACACGGGTGAAGAAGTTCTGGATCTGGCTGTACATCTCAAAGTTGCCGTAGGTGTAGAAGTCGTAGTAGTTCTTGCGGTAGCTGTAGCCGATTCCGTTGTAGTAGATCAGCTGGGGATCGTAGCCGTACTCGATCTGTTTGTACCAGAAGAAGTTGGGGATATCGCCGTAGCCGTTGGTCAGGCGCTCCTGGTAGTAACGGGCCAGGATCTGCTGCACGTTGTAGATCCAGAACTCGCCGCGACGGTCCTTGTCCAAGCCGAACTGCTTGCCGTTAAGGAAGAAGGCGTAGTCCATGTTCAGGTAGTACCAGTAGGCGTTCCAGCCCAGATCCTCCGTGAAGTAGGAGAGCTTGGACTCCTCGTTGAAAAACTCGATGTCGCGGGTGTAGTCCACTGGCATATAGAACTTCTGGAAGCCCTTCATTGCCTCGACGTACTTGGGGTCCTTGGCGAATTCAGCGTAGTTTTCGCGCAGGAAGTACTTGTCCTCGACGTACCACTCCTGGTCCAGACCCATCATTTTGTACCACTGCCAGGTCTTCCAGTCCTTGGTGTAGAAGTAGAAGTTGTCGGAGAATTCGCTGTAGTCCTTGTAAAGGATGTCCTTATACTCCTTCTCGTACATGATGTACTTGCTGAACACCTCGTAATCGAACTTCTCGGCCTCGTAGACGAACTTGCTGTTGAAGAAGTACTGCGGGAAGATCTCGTAGATCTGGGGCAGGATCAGACCCTCGAACTCGGGCTTGTGGATCACGGC
>JAEIII010043593.1:0-14760 GCA_018905755.1 Drosophila ohnishii | reverse complement strand
TTAAGCAAAAAAAAATTTTTTCGATTTTTAAAAAAAGTTACTCAGATGTCCCCCCTTAAATGCTGATTCCACATTAAGAAATCGATTATACACACCCCGGGAAACCCAAAAAACAAATGAATAATGCAAGATCGAAATCCGTAATTGTTTTGTAATTATCCATAAATTGAATTTATTTCCTCCATAGAATGGTTGTTTCATTCCATTAGTTCTCATTGAAATTTGTTGTATTGTAAGTTGTAAATATTTTAAAATTGTTTTTGTTTTCATTTGTTTCGTTATTATTATTATTATAATAATGCTTGAATGCATGTATGTATTATGAAATTTCATTTATACTTAATGTTGTGTTCACTTAATGCTAGAAATTTTAACTAATTGCTGCATTAAACCATTGAAACAATCTTTGTTTTTCTTTTTTAAATATAGCCTAGAGAAGTTGCAACTACATAAATGAAAATACGCTACGTACATCGAAATTGTTTATCCCAATATGACAGTTGTGTTCGCTTACGTTCGATTGCTGTTGTTCAATTAGAAAAATACAAATTATATAACAAGTTTCTCAGATGGGCCTTCGTTTTGTTTGTCTGCGCAATGTGTGTGTGTGTCCTTTGCTTAGAATGTGCTCGAAATTTGTAAAACCAATTGTGGCTAACTTAGATTAACTAGCACGCATGCGTACATAAAATAATGGGCTTAATGCAAACTAAGAACTACGGAAATAAAAATTATATCGCGGCATATAAAGTAGGTATATAAATCGATGTATATTGCACTGAACTAGGTGTATGCATGCCATTTCACTAAATAAATCTAGAAACTAAATGGGATTAAAAGGGGGTAAAGAGGGGCAACACTTTCACATTTAGCTACGTTCTTAAACCACATCCAAAAATGTATGATTAGTAAAATGTATTCATTGTGATATTTCTCGTCTGTTGGCATTCGCATATAGTTCGATAAGTAATACTAATTTGTTTTGTTTTGTTTTCCTTTGTCGTTATAACCACAAGCAGACACACATTATTACACACAGAGAAGAGTCAATGAACAACTACCTAGGTTAATGATTATATTAAACTTTAGTTCGATTACCAATCCACACGCTCTTAGACCTCCACCGTGAAGGGGTCGCGCGAGTGATGGATCTTCAGATGCTTGTTGTGGTTGGTCTTGGTGGTGGAGCTCTTGCCGCAAATGGTGCAGGTGAAGGGTCGCTCGCCGGTGTGCATGCGCCGGTGCTCGATCAGATAGTAGTGCCGATGGAAGGACTTGTCGCACTGGTCGCAAGTGAACTTCTTGGTGCCGTGGTGCTCCCGACGATGCCGCATGTAGTTGTACTTGCGGATAAACTTGCAGCCGCAGTACTCGCACGTGTACGGCTTGATCTGTTTGTGAGCGTTGATGTGGTTCTTGAAGTCCAGCTCGCGCACAAACGCCTTCGGGCAGTACTCGCACTTAAAGGGCTTGGCCGTCCGATTGGCGTGGACCCACGAGTGGATCTTGAGATTCCATTTGGTGGAGAAGCTCTTGTTGCAAATGGCGCAGTCGTACTGCGGCTCCGTCGAATGCGTGGCCATGTGGGCCTTGATCGATGTCTTGGCGAAGATCTGCTTGCACATGGGGCACTCCATCGGCTCGGCGTAGTCAAACTTGTCTGAGTGCGCCAGCCGGATGTGCCGGCGCAGCGAGTTGGCGTGCACAAATCGGTCACAGCAATACGGGCAGCATTTCGGCTTCAGGTCGTGGGTCTCCTTATGCCAGAGGAAGCGCGCCTTTGAGGGGAGAACCTCGCCACAGTGGCACACGTACTCCTTCTTTCGCACCATCACCTTGGTGTGCCGCTTGCGGTGTTGCGTCAGATTCGAGTAGCGCTTAAATTTTTTCCCTGATAGAGAGAAAGAGGAGAGTTAGTGAATGCTTTTTGGTTGGATTGAGTATACATACCGCATATCTTGCACTTGAGCGGCGTCTGGCCCGTGTGCATCCGCATGTGCTCGACCAAGGCGCTCCGTACCACAAACTTCTTGTCGCACACGTAACATCCGAACTCTTTCCAGCCCAGGTGCCGCTTCAGGTGCAGAGAGAAGTTCTTCCAGCGGTAGAACTTTTTGCCACAGGTGAAACACTCGGCCGGGTGCTCGGTTAGATGGGCGTCGTAAAGCTTCACGGAGGGAAAGTCGGTGCGGCAGACATAGCACAGAAAGATGGACTTCTCCATGGCCTTCTGCTCCAGTTCGCTAAGGTTGTTGCGCTCCTGGCCCAACTTCGATTCATTGTAGGCGATAAGCATGCGATAGAGCGCCGCCAGCTTTGCTGCGGGCGTGGTCATGGCCAGAGGCGGCAGTGGGGACGACGACTTCTCAAATAGCTGGCTAGGTGGCTTAATATCGCCGTCTAAATCCGCATCGCCCTCGCCGCCGATGCCCAGGAGCTCCGAGTCCTTGACATCCGAAAGCAGCTCAGCCGAATTTGCGTGGTGCAGTTGTTCGACTTCCGGTTTTTCCAAACACTGCTCCTGCTTGATCTTTACAATGCCATCTTTTGAGTCCTCCTGCACAGCCTCGTCGGTTTGCAGCAGCAACTGGGCATGCTGCTGCGGGGGCAGCATCGGTTCACTGCCCGGCGGCTGGGTACAGATGAGCCTTCGATTCTGACGCACATAGTTATGGTCGCTTATCATGTGGGCATTCCGCTCCTTGAGCTTCTCGAAAATGGAATCGCAATGGGGGCACTTGTAGAGCTTGCGGCGATGTGTTTTTCGCTGGGCGAGAGCAGCCGCCGCCTCCGCTGCCGCCTCGGCGGCAGCCCTAGATGTCGAAGCTATTGGTGGACCCGCCAGCAAAGCCGATGACGTGGAAGTGGAGGAGGTGGCCACAGTTGGGACGATATCCGTCAGCTGGCTCTTCCTAGAGCTGGATGAGGCCTCATCATCAATCGCATTGAAGTCGAAGCTGCCATTGTTTGATGAAGATTTAGAAAATTATTTTTACATATTTTAATTCAACTTTTAATTTAGATTTAGATTTAGATTTTTAAATTTTCGATTTAAATCCGTTTATTTTTCGATTTTCTTTTAGCAAAAAATCGATTAACTGAACTTCGATTTATTTCCAGCTGTAATACCTACCGCTTGTGCTCCCTCTGCTGAGCGCTGCTGAGATCCTGAGCCGGGTAGTAGTCCTGTCGCCAATCGGGGTTGTAACCTCCAGAGAACTGGTTTCTGAAAAACCTCTGCGAAATGTCCCCATAAACCTGTAGCATAATAATATATTTTAAATTTATAACCAAAGTCCTGCTAAAGCCCTTTCACCTACCGATTCACTCCACGAGTTTTCAATGTCACAGTTGCTCTCCTGCTCGGAGATCTCACCCTTGGCGGGCATCTTTTCATCGGTGCGAATGTTGAGTCCACCAACCAAACTGCTCTCCGTGCCAGCACCGGCGAACGAGGACGAGGTGGTGGATGTTGAGGCGGAGACCGAGGGCAGATTGCTGCTGCTGCTTAGCTGCTCCCGCTTGCAGGTGTCCAAATCCAGATACTTGGCTTCCTCGTCCAGCGTTGCTGCAACGCTGCAGCAATCGACGGCCGCCAGGGCGGCATTGAAGTTGGTGGGCTGGTGGCTGACCACATCTGTGTGACTATTGTTGGAGGACACGCCGGACGCTCCGGCTCCTTCTGCCTGAATCTGTGGATCATTCTCCTGTTCCTGCTGGTACCACTGCAGCGACTGTGTCTTGGCCACCCGGAAGGAGGCATTCATAGAGTCATGGTCCATGGAATTGCTGGAAGAGGAGGCCAAAGTGGCCGCATTGGTGGCATCGCTCACACCGTGCGGTGGCTGCTGCTGGTGTTGCCGTGCGAAGGTATTGAAAGGATAGGTAGCCGCAGTGGCCGTGCTGGTGGTCTGGTGGTAAAGGAAGTTAAAGTCCGGCGGCTGCAGCGCTGCTTGCACCTGGGCCGCCGCTGAGGAGGCGTAGGAAGACGACGAGGATATCACAATCTCATCCACCTCCAGGTTGGTGTTATCCGGCAGAATGTATTCCTCCCCAGGTTTCGACGGGGTCTTGGAGCTGCTGCTGCTGCTGGCGAAAACAGACCCTGCCGATGGGAATCCCGTGCTGGCATTCACCACGAACGTGGTACTGGACGCTGCCAGCGGGGGCGGCTGCTTGGAGTTGGCAAACTCCAGCAGCACTCGGGCATCGTCATCGTTGACCGCCGAATGGTGGTGCTGGCTCTGTGTGCGGCTGGTGGTTAGGTGCTTCTCCAGAATGCTTGCCGCCGGAGCCTCCAGAGTCTCACTTTTTACCTGCACCTGGCCCAGATCTCTTGATATGGATGGGTTGCTGCTGGAGGAGGAGGAGGAAGATGGTGTGGTGTCAGTCTTTTTTGTTGCCGTCTCCGTCGTTGCTGCTGATGCCGTTGCCTTTGGTTTGATGACTAATTTTTTGGGCCCGCGACTCTGGGCAGGAGTGGAGAAGCGCTGCGGCAGCAGCATCGTGTTGGGCTCCACCTCGACCTTCATGAGCGGCGGCTCGTTGGGGTCCTCGGCGGAGGTTTCTTCAGTCACCGGTGTCGACGTTGCCGTCGCTGTCACTGTGCTGGCCATGCGTATGACACTGGTGGTGCCGTGCTCCAAGCTTGGCTTCTGCTCCAGCTGCTGCGTTGCCTCGGTATCGTCGTACTCGTCGAGGGGCTCCTCCTTCTCCACCTTAACGAGGGGAATGGGGACCACGGCAGCAAAGGGACGCCCTGCCCCGATGCGACTGGAGGCCACTATGTTACCCATCAAATCGAGATACTCATTCATATTGAGCGGCACATCGCTGAGCACTGTAATCCGATTCTTTTTGGACTTGGTCGTGGTGGAGGTGGAGTTCGAGGCTGAATTCGAGGCCGAATTGGAATGGATATCCGCCAGATTGCTGGACGTGGAGGCGCCGGCGGTGGCTGCAGCAGAGCTGGTAGAGGGACCTGTGCAAAGCGGAGGTGGAGCTGTGGACGTCGTGGACATCGAATCGGGCTTGCGCTCCGTTTCCGGGTCACTCTCGCAGCCGCTGCTAATGCTCATAAACTCCTCCTCATCCGAGACGCGCTTGGAACTTCGCTTGGGCTTGGCCTTCCGCGATTTTTTCGTTGTCTTATTTCGGCTGCGACTGCGGCTATTCTCCTCTCGCTCATCGTCCCCGTCCACCTCTTCCTCTGGCTGAGCCTCGCGGTCGTCGTCGTCCTCCTCCTCCTCCTCCTCTTCATCCTCTTCGTCCTCATCGTCATCGTGTATGTGCAGGACACTCGGCGGGGATTGGTAAATGCGTTCGATCACAGAGAACTCACCGTCCTCCTTCTCCACACACTCCACAATATGCTTGGGAGTTTCCTGGACAATAAAGTCACCATTATCCCGCTCCAGATAGTGGGCCACCGGTGATTCCGCAAAGCGCAGCACCGACGAGCAGGCATTGGTCGAGGCTGGCGAGGCGCAGGCCACAGCCGCCGCTGCGTTTAGCAGAGCCCCAAAAGGTGAGTTGGTTTGCCGGCTGCTCCTACTGCCAGACGCAGCAGCAGATCCAGAGTTGGAAGCAGAGCTGGAGCTACAGCTGCTGCTCATACCCGGACCGTAGCTCTGCAAGCTCAGTGACTGCTGCTGCTGCTGCTGTAATCTTGAGGATGGTGATGTGGCCAACTGCTGCTGGTGGATCTGCTGTTGCAAATGAGGATGACTCTGATGATTCTGTCCCATGCTGTGGATCGATACTGTGGCCTGTGCCTGTGGCGGCGGTGGTGGTGGTGGGGGATTCAAAAATACTTCCGCATGCGCCTTGCTGGGCTGCTTTGATAACGAGGGAGCTACTCCTGCTACTCCTGTTGTTGGTGTCGGTGGTGCCAGGGTTAGGTTGTGCTGCCCGGCCATGTGGGGTGGCTGTGACTGCTGCTGCTGCTGAAGCTGCTGTTGATGTGGCTGCTGCTTGATTTGGTTGTGCTGAGATCGTATTTGACTGATGGCGGCTCCGTAGGCGGGAGGTGGTTTCTGGTGAGGCTGCGTTGAAGCTGCCGTCGGCTGCTGCTGTTGTTGTTGCTGCTGCTGCTGCGTAAATAGCTGCAATAGGAAGAATGTCGGAAGAAGTAATGATTTAAAATCAATTGTTTTGATTTTATAGCAGGCAAAACTCACCTGCAACGGCGGTGGCGGCGGCAAAGCGGTGGCATAGGTAAACTTCAGGGGCGACTGCTGCTGTTGTTGCTGCTGCTGCTGATGCGTAAAGTGGGCCTGCTGCTGATGGCTGGAAAGGAAGTGCTGCTGCGCAACCTGCGGTATTACCAGCGTGGCTGCGTTGGTGCCAGCAACACCACGCCCAAAGCCCGACTGCTGCTGCTGCTGGTGATTGAAGCGATAATCCGGAGCGACCAGCGACGTCTGGTACAGTGTGGACACGCTGCTTATGGTGGGATGTGCGGATGTGTTGGCTCGCGCCTCAGTCGTGGGCGGTGCGCATTTCAGTGCTTTCATCGGTGGATTGCTCAGATTGCTGCTGCTGCTGGTGCTGCTACTTGCAGAAGGGGATGTGCAGGAGGGTGCTGCGTTGGCGGAGGAGAGCGGCGGCAATGGTGGTGCTGGCGGCACTACGGCCATTGCAGCTGATATGGTTTTGGACATCGCTGGCGGGCTGGCCACGACTGGTTTCACATCGCCGCTGGGTGGTGACAATGTGAAGGCGGACTTATCATCTGCCAGGCTGGCTTCGCCGCCATCAGACCCACCGCCTCCTGACATCATAGCGGCCGCTAGGGCACTGCCCATGCTGTTGTTACCACCGCTACCGACAATCGTCATCTGAACCAGCGCCTTGATCACCTGTTCCTTGGGATGAGTCTCCAAGTGATCAGAGAGATTCATTCCCGCATGCAGGTACAGGGTGCACACGGGGCACTGAACGCTGTTGTCCACCATGCTGACGGCTTTTGATTGACCTTAGTCTGGCTCTCTCGGTAGCTTTTCGCTCTTCCTGGCAGGTCCTGCTCTCTGGATGGCTACCTTTGCGCTCTAGTGCGACGGTTGTCTGGATGGACTGCCGCTCAGAGTCATAAAACAGTGTATTCTCTTGGCTTAGTGGCCATCGTGCTCAATCCTCTGGTGATCCGACTCGGGCAAGCTGCAATGGAGAATGGAAAAAGGAATGTTAGTATATGAGTGCCAGACGTTCTCGTTGCCGCCTGGCCCAGAGCTCTAATCCGCGCTCTGATATCAGCGCCCCCGGTAGGTAAGCTGATACACGAAGAATGCGCCGTTCGGTTGTCCGAGGAATGCGTGCAGCGTAATCTTCACACAAACTGGGCGTTCACCAAAACCAATAAAAATTTAAAGGGGCGGAGGAGCGAGTGGGAAGGATTATAAATTATTAAATGACCTGATCTGATATCATAATTCTTTGTTTTTTTAAATATTTGGGTCAGAAGAAATCCTTCTTCTTTGGAATTCTCATTATTGTGTTAATTAATTCAATTCATTTCACTCAAATTACCCGAACTATGATTGCTTTTAACGAAGGTCTATTGAAAGACCAGCATAGAATTATAAACATAAGAAAAAAATTTATAAATAACTGTAAATAATTAATAAAAAGGTTGTAAGAATCTGAATGGAACTATTACTATATCCAAAATGTAATATGAAATATATTAGTAAACATTTAAGACGAAATCAACATTTTTCGAAACATTTCACATTTTAACTAAGTCCTGTTGAAAAAAACAGTATATAAATTTACTAAATTGATGAATTACTAAAATAACAATTAATTTTTACATAAATATTAAAAGGTTGTCAGAATTTTAATGGACACTGTAAAAAATTAAATATAAATTATATTAGTAAACAATCAAGCCGAAATTAAAGTTTATAGAAAAAAATTTAAAAAAAAATAGCACACTAATAAATTCACACAATAATAAATTTTAATGTACTATATTAAACTTGATTTGTTTAAAAGTAGTATTTTGTAATAACGGATAATTATAACTATACGACTATGCAATATCCTTATACTGCCAAATTGTAAAGAAAGGATGTTGCGGAATATCATTAGTGGAATGGTCATTAATCGCCCAGGGAGCAATGGCGGATTGGAATGCCGGCCCCGAGAGGAGGGCGACCACTTCTGGAGCAGCTTTTTTATTCGCTGGAAAAGGGCGACTCGCAAGAGTCACAGGAAATATCGGAAGCGGAGGCAACGACCCAGCCCGATGACGAGTTATTGGCTTTTTTGTTTCGCCTTTTGCTGCGGCTGCTGGTTCAGCCAACTCTTGCTTTTATTTATAGTACAATATTTGCTAGCTTTTTTCTTTTTATTTCTTATTTTTGGGTCGGCTGGCTAACTGGCTGAACTTGGGGTCTGCAAGGGTTGCTCTTCCTGACGGAGATGGGCAAAGATGAGAGCAGGACAGGATGATAGGAGGGCTGCACATGTACATCGTGTATAAACAGCGGCAAACAAATGTCTACGTCTGTTGCTATTGATTTTTCCTTTGCAAAGGTTACACATACACCGGCACACTCGCACACACAGCTCACACACAATCACAACACCTACACCTAAGCACACACACACGAACACGAAAAAACATAAAAGAACAGAAAGTGCGTTGCATTTAATTTCGGGTTCAAGTTAAATGTTAATTCCAACAACAGCAAACCTTTTTTCACTGTGCGTGTGTCTGGCAGTGTCTACGCCTGTGTGTGTGCGTTAATGTTGCTGATCTTGCCACTTATTGTCCGATTTTGTTCTTCTTTTTTTAACGCTTTTCACTGCTGTTTGTGCTTATTATGCTTATTATTACACAGACGCACACACGAATTAAAAATGCACATATTTCCGCTTTTGTTCGCCACCCATTGGAATCGATTTCGTCCATGGAACGAACGACAATTCCCGAGGAGAGGACGCCAGCTAATTACCAGTATCGATCGAGGGAGAAGAGAGTGAGAGAGAGACAGAGGTGGAGAGCAGACAAGGTGCTCTGGGAGAGAGCCCCTATAGATGTGTGGGGTATCCTTGAAATGAGTATGCACCTGCAGCCGCTGGAGAGGAGTAGGGACTCCTGGCTCTCTTTCTGGTCGTCGCCTCGTTCAATGACACAGAAATCTTTCCTCTCGTCTTCTGCTTTGTACGCTCCTTCTCCAATATACAAGCGAGCTTTTATATGTGCGAGTACAACTGCGAGGCCATCGCTGCGTTTATCTCCCACTGTGTGTGTGCGTGAGCGTGTGTTGGAGTGCGTACGCGTATGTGTGCATGACTGCGAGTGCCTCGGCTACACACAAAGTAAAATTTTCATGCACGTTTTTCTTTCACTTGGGTCGTATTTTCACTACTACTGCTACGAAACCGTATACAGGTCTCCTTAAACTACAATTTGGCATGCAAATCGAGCATTTTGTTAAACTTTTCACTGGTTAAAAACCGTTTATTCGTTTTCACCTTGCGACAAGAAAAATTACAACACCAATAGAGCTGCAAAAATTATCGATGTCACTATCGGGTAACGATGTTTTTAAAAAAGACGATACATCGATAACTTCACTCCACGCGAGATGCTGGGTATTTTTATATACATGCAGGGTATTACAATTTTATGTAATGCATTCCTGATCAACACCAACAGCCGAGTTGATTTAGCCACATACGTATGACCTTCTATCTCCTTGTAGTATTGGATCAATTATTAAATGATCAAATTTAAAACTACAAAGGTATGCAAACTTCGGCGTGCCAAAGTAAGTTTTTCTTTTGTTTTTTTTTTTAATTAATGATAATTTAAAAAATTTAAACCAAATTCATCGATATATCGATATTTTTAGTCCTAGCCATATTTACGCTGCTGCCCTGGTTTGGGACATTTTCGGGCAGGAAGAAGCAAAACGCCGCTTTTCAGCCAACATTTGCTGTGTTTTGTGCTTTAATAATAACAAATAGACGCGATGGCAGATAAGGCACAGGAACAGAGTATCATGGACAAGTCCATGCGGTCGGTTTTCGTGGGCAACATACCCTACGAGGCCACCGAGGAGAAGCTCAAGGAGATCTTCAGCGAAGTGGGCCCGGTGCTCTCGCTCAAGTGAGTTTTGCAAGCCCAGGAGAGACTGCTGATAGTACTAGACTGAAATGTTATCCTTGCAGACTGGTGTTCGACCGGGAAAGCGGAAAGCCCAAGGGTTTCGGCTTCTGCGAGTATAAGGACCAGGAGACGGCTCTGAGTGCAATGCGAAACCTCAACGGGTACGAGATTGGCGGCCGGACACTAAGGGTGGACAACGCCTGTACGGAAAAGTCGCGCATGGAGATGCAGCAGCTGCTGCAGGGTCCCCAGGTGGAGAACCCCTACGGCGAGCCGTGTGAGCCCGAGGACGCCCCCGAGCTGATCACCAAGACGGTGGCCTCGCTGCCGCCAGAGCAGATGTACGAGCTGATGAAGCAAATGAAGCTGTGCATCGTCAGCAACCCGTCGGAGGCTCGCCAGATGCTTATGCTGAATCCACAGCTGGCGTATGCCCTGCTGCAGGCCATGGTGGTTATGCGAATCGTGGACCCGCAACAGGCGCTCGGCATGCTCTTTAAGGCCAACCAGATGCCGCCCGTTCTAGGCGGCAATCCGCACCAGGGATCCGGCGGATTATCCATGATGGGCCAGCAGCAGCAGCAACAGGTCCAGATGCCGCCGCAGGTGCAGATTCCGCAGCAGCAAATGCAACAATCGGCACCCCCGCCGCCCATGCCCGTGCCCGGACCTGGCTTCCCCACCAACGTGCACTCCAACGATATCGACCTGCGCATGGTGCCTGGCGGACCCATGCCGCTAGATCCCAGGATGATGGGTCGCGGTATGGACCAGGACTTACGAGGAGTGATGCCCAATCCAGTGCCGCCGCCGCTAATGGATCCCCGGACCCGAGCCCAGATGCCCACCCAGCAGCAGCAGGGTCCTCCGCAGGCCCCGCCTGCTCCCTATCCCAGCGATCCGCGTCAACGCCCCATGGATCCACGCCTGAGGGCCGGACCTGGGCCGCCGCAGCAGCCTCCGCAGGTGCTTCCCCAGGCGCCTCCGCCGACGCAACAGCAACAGGCTGCTGCCCAGCAGCTGCAGAGCCGGTTGGGCGCACACGGAGTTCTGCCCTCCGATGCCTCCGATCAGGACAAGGCCGCTCTCATCATGCAGGTGCTGCAGCTGTCCGACGAGCAAATCGCCCAGCTGCCCTCCGAGCAAAGGGCCAGCATCCTGATGCTCAAGGAACAGATTGCCAAGAGCACCCAGCGTTAATTATATATTTCTGGAAATCAAGCAATAAAGCGAACATCTTCACATCAGCAGGTATATTTTTGGAATGGCGCAATCAGTGGGCAGAGACAAGGGTTTGGTGCAGCTTCTGCACCGTTGTGTTGAGCATTTGACGTAGGACGTCGTCCTCGGCACAGTTAACGGCCTGAAAGTAGGAAAGAGATATAAAACGATCTAACTAGAGTCGCTTTTTCGAATACACTTACCAGAGTTTCCAGATTGATCTCGGCCCGCTTGCCGCTCACCGTCACCGGCAGCAGATCGCCCTTGAACATCTTGGGCACACAGGTGTCGCCGAAGGTATCCTGCAGGGTCTCGATTAGGCAGTCCCGGAACATTGAGTCCTCCGATTTGGTCTGCTTGGTGGCCCCCTTTAGGTTCGTGCCGCCCAGTTCCGACTGCATGATGCAGGCGAGGACAGCGTCCGCGTAGACATCGTTCACATGCGTCGCCTGCCATTCCATGACTATGATCTTCTGTTCCACGGTCAGCTCGATGCAGCCAAAGACTCGCAACTTGCGATCTGCCTCCACTGTTTCCACGCAACCGGCTCCGATTCGATCCAAAAGAATCTCCAGGGTGGCCAGGGAGCTGCACCAGGGAATCGACTGGCGCTGGGTGACCACCGACATGCTCATGTCAGTGTATTCTGCAAAGGAGTTATTAGGAGATTCTGGAGTCTAGGTAGTATGGGAGTACTTACTGCCCAGATCGGAGGGAGCCAGCAAATGGTACTTAAAGTCCCGCTTGACCAGCACGCCGGACAGCTTGCTGCCCACTTCGGGATTCTTGGCAGCTAGGTTGCCCATCACCTTGGCGGTCTTCTCACCCCGGAAGTACAGATCGACGGCATGCGTGTTGCGCGGATTGTAGAACTTGATGTCGGTGCTGGCATCCGCCTCGTATTCACGCTGCAAGGCCAACTTCAGGCGTGACATCTCGTTCTGCTCGCCATGGACGAGCACCACGTGTGTGGGCTTAAGCAAGCGGATGAACTCGCTGGTCTGCTGGTAGTCCGTGTGAGCCGAAAAAGAGATATAGTCCACGGA
This sequence comes from Drosophila ohnishii, assembly GCA_018905755.1. Taxonomy (NCBI): domain Eukaryota; kingdom Metazoa; phylum Arthropoda; class Insecta; order Diptera; family Drosophilidae; genus Drosophila; species Drosophila ohnishii. The sequence continues at coordinate 2,373 of JAEIII010043593.1, read as the reverse complement.
CATGTTGAGCGGCAGCTTTTGCCCCGACAGCGTTGTGATCTCCTCCGGTTCGGATAGTATGGTCTTAGCCAGAGTTCCTTCCACACAGTATCCAGCTATGATGACTCCGTTCTTGGGATCCGTGCACCAGCTCTCGAAGAGCTCGCGCGACAATCCCGACTGCATCATACCGGGCGAGGCCATAATGACGCAGGGACCGATGTCCTCGAAGTGATCAATGCCCTTGAGGTTGGATATATGCCTGAAAACGAACGGATTGTTTACAGCTATCTGCCGGCGAATGCGATCGTTCATGGCATTGATGTAGGTCTGGTAGACAGCCATGCACTTCTTGGCCAGCGAGGAGGCGTAGTAGATGGGAATCTCGTGCAGCTCTGGGTTTTGCGACCAAAACTCATCCAGGATGAGCAGCAGCTCCTGAGCACGACCCAACGCGAAGACAGGAATCAGGCACCGGCCGCCCTGCTGCACTGTCTTTTGCACCAGGGAGGTAAAGCGGTTCTCCCGATCCTCGCGCTTCTCGTGGATGTGTGTGCCGTAGGTGGACTCTGTGATCAGTACGTCTGGCTTCATGGGCGGCACTTCTGCGGCCATTAAATGGCGATCCTCCTGTCGCGAGAAGTCTCCTGTGTACAGGATCTTAATGCCAGCAATTTCGATCATGAACATGGCAGCTCCCAGGACATGACCAGCATTATAGGCGCAGAAACGAACGCCCATTACGTCCCGCTCCTCGTGAAAATTGATTGTCTCGATCTTCTCCATGGAGGCCTCCAAATCGGCCTCCGTGTACAGCATTTGTTCGGTGGATATATTGCTGATCTTGATGTAGTCAGACAGCATCCAGCGGTAGATGGCCTTGGTGGCATGGGTCATGAAGCATCGACCCTTGAAGCTGGTCTTCATCAGGAACCAGGGCAGGGCGCCGCAATGGTCCAAGTGGAAGCTGTCATTAAAAACACTCCTCTTTATACACCGGATATAATGACAATCTAAGGCAATACGAACTGTGAAATGAACAGCAGGTCGATCTCATCCGCCTCTATGAGATCCACATAGGGCAGGGCATCCATGCCGGACAGCCCCGGATGTATGCCGCAGTCGAGCATGATTTTCTTGCCTTTGAACTCCAGCATTATGCAGGAGCGTCCCACTTCCTGGCCAGCTCCACTGAAATAAGAGCACATTAAACCACTCAGTTTCTTTGCCTAAATCCATCCAAACCAAGTCTTTCTTACAGTGGCTTGATCTGCAGAAGATCGCTTTCTTCGTCCGGCACGCGTACATCGTTTGTTGCCTGTGACATGGTGCTAAAAAGAGCGAAATGAAGAGCTAAACAAAGTTAAAAAATTCGCCGGCGCAAGGCGCAACAGTGTGACCAAGGCAGCAAAGCAATCGGCTCTTATCGATAAATCGGAGGGTTTGGTATTTAATTTCTAACTAGAATACTTTCTCAAAATGAAACGCAAATCGGCTACAAGCTATAACGATAAAAATAAATAATAATAAAAAACACACAATTGCAAATTAAAATTATAAATCTACTTGCTAAAAACTACTGTTTAAACTTTAGCACCTGCGTTGTTTGTCCATGCCTGTGATCTGGCCACACTGTTTGCCACACGAAAGTCGGACAAATAAAGGAAAACTTCTGGACAAATGGGAGCATCCAGCTATGATGGTAAGCCCTGGAATTATGGTATACCTGTAATATTACTCGCCCATGATCGACACGCCTCCCTCAATTATCCCGCACAGTTTTGCGTAAGAGCGCCAGAAGCCTGGAAAATGAGATCGACCTAAAGCTGGTGGCTTTCAGCAAAATCGGAGCTGGCAGCGGCGGAGGCGGTAGCAGTGGCGGCAGCGGTGGTCTGGGCGGTGGCAGTGGTGCCGTTGACACATCACCGCTCCTGGGTGAGCATGTCTTCGACTCGCTTTCAGAGGAGATTGAGCAGATGCTGGATAAGGTGGGCTATGGACCTCTGGAATTGTTCTGTTCTCCAAATGGAACAGATTCACCGCTTTGATCTTCTTAACAAAAACAATTAGTTTCAATTTTAATAAACCTCTCCGTTTCCAGTTATCTTCGCTAAACGAAGCCATGTCGGACCTTCCCGCGTCTGGAGCTGCCGCCATGCACACCCTGCAAAGACACCGGGAGATTCTCCAGGGCTATCGGCAAGAGTTCAACAAAATCTGCGCCAATCACACGATGCGCATTGAGCGCGAGGAGCTGCTTCGCGGCTCTGGGCTGGCAACCAGCTCCGGTAGCCCTTCCATTTCGGGTCTGAGTCGCCGTGAAATGTACCTGAAGGAGAGCGGTCACCTGAATAGCGCCAGCCACCTGGTAAACGACCAGATCAACATTGCTAT
>JAEIII010043592.1:0-15554 GCA_018905755.1 Drosophila ohnishii | reverse complement strand
TATGGGCTGCAAACAATGGAATATTGACAAAACTAAAAGCGAAAATGCAACAACAGCTATTGTTCGTTCGCTCGCATTCAGGGAGGCGGGCCATGCGCCGGAAAATCGATTAGAAATCGCTGGCAAATGACAGCAACAGCACCAGGAGAGGTGTGCCCGCCGGCTGAAGACCGACACTGGAAGTGGCAGTGTCAGATAGCCAGTTGGCGGCAGCTATTACCGCGAGGAGTCCCCCAAGGATAACACATATCCGTAGCGACAGGCGCCCGCGGGAGCAGACGTTTATGAACGTTTATCGCTACCATCATCATCATCGTGATCATCATCAGGCGAAAGTTTTCGGGGTAAACTATAATATATAGATGAGAGGAGAGTTCCGGCGAAATGGGCTTGTGCCAAAGGTGCAATTAAAATTTAAAGTAGTTAATTAATTTAATGCAAAGTGCCCCTAACGGTTGCTTTTTCGGTCTACAAAGCACAAGCGGCGCCAATCAACTAACTAACCCCATGCACAGTGGGGCATATAGCCCCATTTTCCGCTAATTTAATTATTTACTTGTTAAGGAAACGACCAACTATTAAGTAGTTAAATCTTCCTTAAAGACAACATGTAGATGTATTAGCTATTTTTAACAATTTAATTGGCGAAATATAACAAAGAAATATTTTAAAAATTTGTTAATAAGTAAGTAACTAGAAAAAGGTTATAATATATATTTTCAAAAATAAAAGTCTGTTACTTTGAGCAACTTTAAACTTGGCTTAATACCACTGTGGCAGTCTTTAGATGTGTTAACCAAGTTGTTATTAATTTTGGCCAGTTTTGCTCTGTGACTTGTGCATAATTTATGTGTTTTAATTAATTTTTGCTTTTTCTTACAAATTGCATAATATCTTATGGTTGATTGCCGCGTTTGACTGGACATTATAAATAGTTGTGTGCTGTTGAGTAAACTAAATGCTGGGATATTGGGCGGTATATAACATTTTTTTTTTTCCAGTTTTGGTGCAAGTAGACCAATCAAGTTTTGTACATTACGTAAAATGCATTAAACCAGACTATGTAATCAGTTCTGTGTTATCTTTTGCGTTATCGTTGCAATGTAAACACGACAAAAACGCATTAAACAAAGAATCTTTTATTCTAATATATCCGTTGAGTTCATTGTTTTGACCTTCCATTAACAATAATAAACATTAGGCAGCTAAAATGTAATTCACACAAATTTACCTAAGCTTAACTTGGAAAAAATGAACAAATAATTGAGACAATTGCAACAAAAAGACATACAAGTAGGGAAAAATAATAATAAAAATAAAAAACTGATGTAAACACAAAAGAAAAAATTAAGAAAAACAAGACAAAAGGCAAACACTTGAAGAGGAAATTTGACAGGCGACGATTTACATTGCAACAGATGTTGTAAATGTGCCCCTTGTTGTTATTGTTGTTGCAACTCCTTTACAACTCGAGTGTAATTTTTTTTTTTGGGAGCCTTTGTGAAGCTACCAAGTACAACAACAGCCGAAAAATTGTTAATTTAATTACAACACTTGCGTTCCGTTGACTGCTGCGACGATTACCAAAGCCGCCAAGCACCAAACACATTAGACAATTATTTCTATTGCCACATATGGAGGAAAATGTGTTGCAAACCCAACACAGTCCGGCAATTTGCCGCTGTTCCGAACCTTTTTTAGCGCCACATTATTTGTTTGTTGTAAAAATTAAGTAAAGTGGGTGAGGAAAATACATTTAATTAAAAAGGAATAACATTTCTGTAAGCTAAAAGCTTACGTCATCTATTGTTTATTGTTTCTGAAAATTGGAATTTATTAATGCAAAGAAATAAAACAAAAAAGTCTTGGGAAAGCAAAAAAATACCATAAATGTGTAAAAAATGTTTACAAAAATAAGGAAATGCTGTAATATAGTTTAACAATTGTGGATACATAAAGGATACAAGATTTTTCCATTCAAAAAACATTTTTACCTTCTAGAAAACTGTACAAATTTTGTATTTGTTTTAATTGTGTTAATTTTATTTTTCTTGCCATTTTTTAATCATGTTTAATTCCGCGCACAGCTGTGCAAATAGACAAAAAAAAAAAAAAATAACACAAAAAAGCAAACTAATGACGGCTAATGGTAAATGGCTTAGACCGGGTGGGTTTAATTTCTGTATTTGTGTAGTTTTTTGGCGTGGCCCAAGTCGGCTTGGCCTATGCTTAGATCTGAGACAAGAGGCTATGGCACACAATTGTCTCCAGATGCATCTAACTGGCTGTCAGGGCGGGAAAACGCACAATGGCCCGGGAGACCTCCGGAGACCCTGTGTTGCGTCAGAGGCAGCAACTGGCGGCGGCGTCGGTGGCCAAACCCAAACGCCAACATGTGATGTGGCTTGGCTTTGGAGCTGCATTGAAATTGAATGGGAATTGGAATTGAAAATATAAATTGGCGTAGTCAGAGTGTGCCGGGCGGGCGGGCGATGACTGTTGGAAAAGCGGCACTGCGACTGTAAGTCATGCCCGGGGTGAGGTAATTAATAAGCGCTCCCAATCCGTAATAAACCGTTGAGTCCCGTCAGTTTCGCCTCGCCAGCCAGCGTTTTACATGCATAATTATACGAGTTTCGGGTCCGAGCAACTGGCCCATCCATCCCCATACATACCCACAAGTGCACACAAATTCGACTGTTATGCAAACCCATCACTAATTGCAACGAAAATAACCAACGGCTCTTGCACTTCAAAAATAGCTTAGGTGCTGCTTGCATGGCAAACTTCAATTAAATCCATCGAACAAACAACCATAGAAATAGAAATTTCTTCACGCCAAATAACAACCAAAAATAATAATAAGAAAACGTACATCAAAAGAGTTAAAGTAGCGAAACTTTGTATACCCAGCTAGGAAAAAATAATAAATCATATAAAAATAATAGTTATTATAAGTTGATCTCATAATATCAGCTTGAAGACTATCATTCCTTTCAGTGTGTAAAATTGCCATAAAAAAAATCAGTCTTTTAGAGTCTAGAGTCTTTGATTTTTTATGGATTTGTTTTTCTTAAACTTTATGATCGCTGCTTTATGATCAAATTCTTGAACACATGTTTCATTCAGTCAGATATTTCGTAAATATTTTCTTAGCTATTTTTGCTAGTCTAACACAATAAATGTAAGCTTTTTAGCTACCAATTAGCTTGGGATTAGGGAACCTAAATGCAAAACAAGGCGGCAAGATCAAACCGAGTGCAGTGAAAGCACTTAGCTGAGGCTTAGAAATTCTACAAAAATATTACGTATACGTAACAGAAAGAAGGAAATACCATTCAAAGAAAAGGAAAATGACGAATAAAAATCGATCAAACAAACAAAACAAAATGCCAACCACTCGAAACCCCCAAAGAAAATAAATAGCAGCAATACACAATGGGAAGAATAACGATTACGTACAGTTGAATTCGCGAAACTAGCGTTTTCGCATTTGTCATTGTTTGCCCGATTAATTTCCAGCCCCATATCAAAACGGGGGTTTCACACTATAAGCAAACGTTCTTGTGATTTATGAAACAGTTTGCTGCCTGAATTTATCGCCATAATTTCTGTCTGTTAATTGCTTTGGTGTCTGGCACACTGAGGAACTGCCAACTGCGCTTTTCTTCCTCCACCCACTTGCTTTGTGGAAAATCTCCTGCTGTTTCGGTGGGAAGTTATAGATACAGTATAGTACTTACTACCTGTATAGGATGGGTTATAAGTTGTTGTGTTGGCTGTGCGACAAGCCCAAAAACCTTGCTGGCTAGTGTGCCGACGGCAGTCGAGTTGAGTCTCGAATGGTGGGCAGCCTAATTGAGCGGCTCTTTCTGTCGCCCAGGCCAAGTGCGTTTTGGGGTCTGAAGCTGATGCTCCGAGTTTTTATTTTTCTTTCCGTCCGTCCCTTCGTCATGATGATCAACCCAATTGCCGCCGCGACGAGTAATAAAACTTGAGGAGCCGAAGAATCAGCAATGCGTGGCAGCTGTGCCGAGATGATAGTTTGCGCCCACGACAGTGGCGGCACAACGCTCCCAGCGATGATGATGTGGAGTTGATTGGGATAGTGCAGACACACAGTGGTAACGTTGGCTTCAATTTATCAACCAAGAGAAAATATTTATTCAATAAGAATGGTAATTTTAAAGTCATAAGGTTTTAAATAGAAGTTTATGTCTATATATCTTGAGCAAATGTCCTAAAGGATCCGGCTCGAAGGACCAAAAAAGATACAATAACTAATATGTGACTTGGGAGCGTATTTTTTTTATCCAATTAATTCAAAATGTTGTGCGTAACTAAATTTAATTATAAGAAGCCAATATTAATAATAAAACCCACTGTTCCACGCCTCTCTTGAACAGTGCTATTCATATCTCCGTCTAGGCGCAGCTTGAGAAGATACAACTTGAAAACAGTGACAGACGCCTCTTTCGAGTGACAAGGAAGCACTTGTATCTAGAGTCTCCCCAGTCGAATGCGATTGATTTGCATATGTGTCTTTGAAATACATTGTGCACATCGCGGATAGAAAAACTTAGATAGATATTTGTGGGGCTAGTTTCAGGCCGTGGGCCAAGAGGCCAGAGCCACGAGTTAATTGAGCAATGAAACTCAGAAATCATAAAGCCAATCGCGATGCTCGAGTGGTTGACAGTCCACCGACATTGAGCCTAGGTTTTTTTTCTCTCCACTTTTCGTTGAGAGACGACAGTCAGTCAGTCGAGGTTTGAATTGTTCGGTTTCAATTTCGTGGCTGACAATGGATTTTGCTATATAATTACATGATCTTCAATGTGACTTCTCTGCCACTTCCCATGCTTTGATGTTCGCCACGCTCCACAGGCAAGTCGGACGAAAAAAAAAACTCTAAAACATAAAAAAAATCCCCAAACAGAAAAATAAAATGGAAGGAAAAGTGCAGCGCGAATTATGCAAGCCATGAAATTATGAGTTATGCTTCCTGGGCCTCCCCATCCATCTCTCTCTCTGTTGTGTTAATTAGCAATTAAATAATGGGAATGGCCCAGCCAGCAGCCATGTCATGTGAATGTGGGCCAATTTTCATGCTTCATTTGCAATGATTTTGCCATTAGGCGGCTGACCAACATTTCCGACCATATCTCGGGCTGTGTTGTGTGCATGCAATCAGCAGAGTTATTTCTTTTTTACTTACTCCCAGCTCACTCTCTCACCTCTCTTTTACTTTTTCTTGCCGGCCGAGAACAACAGACAACAAAACAACCCAGTTGCCTGGTTTTAACCTGGCCAAAGACCACATATACTATGAGTATGTACATATGTACGAGGCACTCTCCTTCGTTTGTTTGATCAATAGCCAAAGCCGGCCGACAAAACCAGCGCTGCTGCCAGGCAAATTTATGTTTATTGCATGTGAAAGTATTTTGCCAATCAATTGAGTTGCCGTCGCTCGAGAAACATTCTCGTCCAGTGAAAGCTTTCCACCCGGTTGACAAACAAATCGTCACTACACTGGAAATAATTTGATAAAATTTAATAAAGAGACTAAAAAAGAAATATTGCGAGAAATTTTAGCTATTTTCCATCATATCTATAAACTTTTTATATCCTCTGTAGAGTGAAGATTAAAGCACACAAGTGCCTCTGCAGCATTGGGACTGCTTACTGCTTACGTAACACTATAATTCCCAACCGGGCTTAGCGGTAATCTAGTGATATTCAGACTTAATTTTAATATTGATCAGCAAGAGCTACTAATGAGGAAGAGGTGGCTCTCGAATATCTCTATAAAACATGCTAACTTTTTATGAGACACATTATTTGAACAAAGATTATATGTCTGGGTTAGCTTTTTTCTTCTCTGTAGGTTCCCGTTTCTTTTTCCAGAGCAGATGCCAGAAAAGAGGGAAACATAGATAAATAGAAAAATACAAAAAGAAAAACTACTTTTACTTGGTCCGACCATCTGCGGCCTGTTCTAGTTTGGAGTTTGGAGTTGGCTCTCAGTCCGTTGACTTGGCGAATAGTCATGGCCTGGGCCAAGCAAGCACACAGCATGATTGTCACAAATTGCTGCATCGATTGTAGAGTGTTGCAGCTACAGATGTTGTATGCTGCTGCGACTTTAAGCTGCACTTTTGCTACAGTTTTCTCCACGGGTCGCCGGCCAGCGGGCGCTCCGAGCTGCGAGCACTCTGCAATTCATCAATCATAATTTGTGTGTCATTCACTAATCGTTTGCACTGCTCCCGAGCCCCAGTGGTGCATCGATTGCCCCACAAGACCACCACCAACACCCAGACGATGATGGATTCAATTCAACCGATGCAACGCAATGTTTTCTCTCGAGTAATTATCAGTCCCACGGCGACCCTTACTTATGTAAAGCTCCGCGATAATGACTTGTGGCGATGTAAACTGATCTTGGGGCCCCATCGCACTTGACCATCGAAATCCAAATAACAATGATTCATTGGATTTAAGTCGACTTACATGTGCGTGATCTCCTCCATATATTGGTTGAGGGGGGAAACAAATGAAAAGACATAAATTAGAGTGTTGGGAAATCGTTTATGTAAATTAATGAGCCATAGAATATTTCATAATATTCAATGTTTTCACAAATTGAATAAAGTGCAGAGTTGAATAGAGTTACAAAGGTTTTCAATGGGGATAAATTTTATTATAATAATTTATGGTTTACTAATTGTTGGGAAATTGAAAGCGAAGGTTAAGGGGTAACCCTGACCTTCTAAAAGTTGTTTTAAAAATAGAAAAATTAAAGAAAATCCAAGCAAACATCGATATAACTGTTTAGAATAAATCACTTTAGGTTTAGTTACCTTTTAGAATGTAATTTCTGAGTAAACTTGACCAAATAACTAATTAATGTATTCATCATTCTTATTTTTGCAGAATGAAGCCTTTGAACTACCCGCAACGCATGGCATCAGCAAAACGGACGGAAGCTGCATCAGCCACCACCATAGTCAAAGCAACGGTATCGGAAGTGGAAGTGGTAGCGTCAACGGACCTTTGCGCACCTCTCACCTGGCCAGCGGGGCCATGGAATGCCTGCCGATGAGCAGTGCCGCCCATCATCATCCGCATTTGATGGCCAGCGGGACAGCGGTGGGTACTGTCTCCGCCGCCTCGCCTACGGCCACTGTGGTGGTGGGGGCCACATATCCCCATCACCTGCACCATCATCACCACCTGAGCCACCATACGCCGTATAGCAACAGCTACGGGAGCCATCACATCCACAGCGAGCAGACCAAGTCGCTACAGGAGCTGCAGCATGAGGTGGGCGCCCTGCTGGAGTTCCGGGATCTGGTCATTGAAACGTTTCCCGATCTCAAGCACAAAATGGCCTCCATGTCCGCCACACCCTCGACGCCCACCTCCTCGGTGGGGGCCATGGGTGGCAGTCATTCGGTGGGTGGAGGCAGCTCTTCGTTAGCCACCAGGTGAGATTTTGGAATATAATTCTTAAACCAATACATAAATTTGAAAAATTTTTCAGCAGACGCGAATGGGAGCCAGGCATACGCATGAAGCGCAAACTATCGCACAAGGAACCGTCCACGTCGTCAGCCTCGTCGGCAGCTGCCGCCTCCTCCGGAGCGGAGGCCTCGTCCTCGTCGCTGACACGCAGCCGCAGCAATTCGCACAGCGGCAAGAAAGAGCCAAAGAGCGGAGAGAATAACAACGGCAGCGTTGTCCAAGACTCCGGATTCTCAACGGAGACCAGTTCCTCCAAGGAGGGCCATAGTGCCTCCTCCACCAACGGTGCTATGACGGTAAAAGTCTTAATTTTAATCTTTATTTAAATTGGTTTCTAATCAATTTTCAATTATTAACAGGTGGCCATAGCAGCGAATCGCCTAAGCTGTGCCGAATCGGACGATGAGCTGCTCAACCTGCTGGATGTCATCCATCGCAAGTCCAATCGCTTACGGGACGAGGTGGAGCAGCTGCAGAGCTACGAGCGCCAGCAGGGTGATGCCCAGAAGGGAGGCGTCGAGGGCAAGGGTACGGGTAAGGATGGAATGACGCCGCAACAATTCCGTGAGCAGGTGGAGCGACTGAATCGCGAGGATATCAAGCAGTTGCGTAAGGAACGTGATCGTTTGCTAGACAAGCTGGCCGAAATGGAGGCAGAAACGCTGACCGGACGGATTAAGGCGGCCAAGATGAGCGACCAGGTGGAGGAGCTGATTGGAGTGAAAAAGGATCTCGAGGACCAGCTTAAGCTGGCGATGGCGCAGAAGCTGGAGCTCAGCTCAAGGGTGCAGCAGTTGCAGCAGATGCAGCAGCAGCAAAGCAAGAGCTCGTCTAGGTAAGGAAATAGAAAGATTAAAGACTGCATTAGAATATTAACAACGATAGGTTTTTTTCTTTAATCTTTTAAATTAATTTTCTTATTAAAATAATCAAATCGATAACTTCTAAGCTTTCTGATATGTGTAATTTTTATTATTTGCAGTGGTAGCCAGTCTGAGTACTCCAGTCAACGCAACTTTCTATCCTCAGCCAACACGGTGCTCTCCAACGGCGGCCAAAGTCGTCAAGGCAGCAGCAACAACACATTCCAGCCGGTTGTCATTTTCGATCAGCCAGCGCAGGAAGCATTCCATCAAAGCTCAGGCAGTGATATAACAAGAAAGCAGCAGCAGCAGCTTCAGCAGCCCTTGGGACGCCTTGATGGCATTGTCAGTACTCCGGGGGCGCGTAATGCCAAGTGCCGGCTGACCGATTCCAAACGATTCGCGGCCATTCTCCTCGAGACGAATGTCTTAGAGCTGCAGCGTCACCTGCTTACCCTCACCGTGCAAAACCAAGTGCTGGCCCAGAAGCTGGACACGTCCAGCAAGTCCAAGACGCTGCTGGCCAAGCGGCTGGACAAGAGCAGCGAGGAGTTCGAGCATATGCGCTACCAGCTCGAGGAGAAGAGCATCGAGCTGGAGGGCACCAAGGCGCAGCTGCGGCTGGTGGAGTCTCGCCTGCAGGCCAACACCAGCAGCACCGCCAACTCGTATCTGCACTCGTCGCAGCACGACTACGAGACCAATCGCTCCTCGGCCTCCACCACGCTGATGCTGAGTCGTCGCGGAGTCTCGGACTCTGTGGACTCCGCCTCGACGGCCATGCCCGCCCCGCCAGTCACTCAAATTAGTACGCCCAGCATGAAGGCCATGGTGCCGCTGGCCATGGACGAGCTGCAGCAGCACAGCAGCAGTACGGAGTCGGCACACGAGCACGAGAATCAGGTGCATGGGACACCCAACAGTACGCCGAACAAGACGATTGTCCCTGTGAGCAGCAGTACGCCGAGCAGCAACATAGCCGCACGGGTGATGAGCACCAGTGTGGGCGGTGTGAGTCCGTTTGAGGGAACGATGACTCCGCCTTCCCGGCAGAGCGCTTTCCGCAAGTTCGGGAGCGCCAGTAAGCCCAGCAAGATTCCGCTGCCGGGCAGCAAGGCGGCAGCCTATTTTGTGGGCAAGCCGCCCACGGGAAGGCCTTCCACGGCGGGACGATCGCCGCCATCCACCACCAGCACCTCGTATGGCAGCAAGTCCTCGCTGAGCAGAAGCACTGGCAACTTGCAGAGCTTGAGGAGAGCGGATACGTCCGCCTCCAATCATTCGCTGAGCACGAACACCAGCCGCACCAGCTCGACTTCGTCGTCGATACCGCTGGCCACCACACCGTACTCATCCGGATCGACTGGCAACCGCAGCCAGCCGACAATCGCAACGACTCCGTCCCCGCGTGTCCTCCAGAATTCACCGCTGCCCAAGCTGAAGCGGGATACGATCAGCTCGAGGGTGCGGCATTTGGACTCACTGTCACGTGCCCAGCAGTCGCCGGAGGGAATTAAGGGCGCCCTCACCACCAACAACTCCACCTCCTCCGTCTCCATAGCCGCCCAGCTGAGTTCGACGCTGCGCAAGGATCTCCAACTGAGCGGTAACGGTACGGGAGCGCCGTATCATCATCGGCGCACTGCACACTCGCCGGCGGCGTCGAACTCCAGCAGCGGTGTGTCCCGGCGGTACAGTAGTGCCTCGACGGGGGGTTCCGGTGGCCGAACGTTCGGTCGGGATCAGGGCGAGATCATGGCCACCACGCCCACTTCCAGCTATGGCGGCGGCGACAGTGATAGTGGCAAGGTACGCACTCTCAAATCAACATTTTTGGGTTGGTTCAAGTGAATCTATTATAATGATAATAATACTACTGATAATATATACCGAAACATACATACATTTATATATATATGAAAATATCTACTGATTACCGATTAATATGCCTTCGATAACGTTAACGATTACGATTACGATACAACAACAACAAGCAAGAACCACAAGAATCCATCATCTTCGTTACAGTTAAAGAAATCAAAACAAGAGCCGCAATGAACATCAAATATGATAAATAACTATATACGTTATATATCTACATTAGCTACATGCATATACATATATTTATTTAAACATATATACAATTAACCCACACGGCATATATACACTACTTACCATACCCTATATACTACAGCTGCTGCTTACATACACACATATTATCCAAATATCGATCGTGTTAAAGCAAGGAAATTGGATATCTCTTTGATAAATATTTTTTATTTTGTGATTGTTTCAACAACATAACAGTAATCAATTCCCAAACTAAAGCATTTTTGTGGAAGACTTCTTGGTTTGTTAGTTTTGTGCCCAAAAATTAGTTTTGTAAAATTGTTGATTGTTTCAAGAACAACTTCAACATTCGTCAACTAATCATTGTGAAACCATTCTTGATGTTTTCGTGTCAAAAAATGAGACACTTGCCCTTTGTTAAAATATATTGTGTAATTTTTTTTTCAACAAACAGTTAACAACTTCAAAACTAAAAAGTCACCAAGGAATCATTGTGGAACATTTGTTGAGTTACCTATTCATTTTTACCAGCCTTTAAAAGCTGTGAAATTGGTTTTCTAACCTCAATGATTGTACTAACAACAACATCAGGTTTCACCGTCGAATCATTGTTGAACCTTTGTTGATCTTTCTTTTGTTGCTTTCAATTTTGTATTTTTTTTTCAACAACAAAAGCAGGAAAACTCACCAACGAATCATTAAATGGGAAACCAAACAAATTACATGTTGTACTAAATTTTCTTTTCCAAATCATATTTCGAGTACCTTGTTTAGTACTCTGTTTATTTTGTTATTGTGTTTAATATTTTTTGCAAATTATATTTAAAGCCACTTCTTGCCATGTCAGCATTGTCGGCTTTTGTGAAGATGCGTTTTCGACGAAAATGTAAGAAATCATTCTACTGTCCAACTCACAAATCTCAACAGTATATCCCAATGTTCCTCGTCCCAAAAATAGCTTTGGGTCACTGACTGGGGTATCACTTGGCTAGCAAAAGGTGCCGCCTCAGATCAAGCTTTCACTGCCCTGCCTATCGTTGCCTTAGGTGCTCAGTAGCCGGCTTTAATTAATCAGCAATTCCACACAATTCCCCCGATATAGTTATGTATATATATATAAAGAAATAATGAAGTAAAACAAAAGTCAATGCATGTATGTAGGATAATATCACTTTACATCCCATTCATTATGCAAATCACGATTACTGTGGCTGAGAGAGTACATACATTTTCCTCAAGTATGCATGCCAATAATTTCTCATTGTGTTCGAAAGCGAGTGTGTAAGCATAATAATTATTATTTAATTGAGTCTGTGTTTAAGCATCATTATTATTATTATTATTATTATTATTTTTCTTTGTAATTATGTTAAGCTAAGATTAGAGTCTATACTTACTACTGGGCTTAATGTAAAGGCTAATTTATTGATTTGTGTATGAAGGAGGATGGGCTTAACACCCACGTATACGCTATTACGTAAAAATATATCAAACCGATTAGAATTACAGGCAGAAGTTTCAATTTATTTGTTATAAAAATATATATATTTACGAAGGTAGAAAGAAGACTTGAAAGACTTGCCTTACGTTTAGTTAAATGCTTGCGGTCGTCGATAAGGATACACCACACACATGTCATGATAAGCTCGTATAAGGTTCAAACTAACCACACACATCCACACTCTCATCTCACTCATACCCACCACCACCAGGACATCAGCAGCAGCCATTAAAAGCTTCATTTTGGCTTTGTTTGTGCATAGAAGAATTACTACACTCAAATGAACAAGTCCAAATTAGACGATCACACACTTGAATTAATTTGTATCTAATGCTGTAATTTCTTTTACTTTTACTTTTTCTTTCTGCGCCTCTTTCCGCCCTATTTGTATGTCTACTCCAAACAAAAAACCAAAACCTGTCTGTTGTAATAACTCACATATATACTCGTATTTTGTATATCCGATAAAACTGACCGTACCAAAAATATCCCCGCTAAAAAAAAACATATAAATGTATATATGTATCCAACAAAAAAAACAACCAACAACCCAACCACAACCGAAACCGAATCCCAAAAAAAACCACCAACAAACAGCCCAAAAAAATGTAACTAAAACCTTTTGTGAAAATACAGAAACCAACCGCTTTTCCTAACAAGCTGAGATAAAAAGTAATCGGAGTTGGTGGACAGGAGTGGCAGATGTTACCTATATGTATGGTGTACTGATTGACTGATTGATTGACGTGTTGGTGGTAATACATAAATTCGACTGCATGCCAAAAAAAAAAGAAACAAAATGCTAACCAAGTAAAACAAAGATTATATGCGGACTGGAGTTTTTGGTATCGGACAGCCGCAGATAATAGTGATGGCCGCCAAACAAGAAAAGGATCAGCGCCCTCGCCCCCCGGTACATACATCCTCTCCAGCTCAGATCAGCTCTAGAACCAAAAATCAGCTCGAGATCTCCAATCTGGAGCCCTCTGTTGTTTGTAGATCGTTTGTCTGTTTTGTTTTGCGCCCAGCCAAAAGCAAAGACAATGAAGTAGACACACTTTGCCGCCATTCGTTATACGCGTAAGTCTCTCTTTTGTTGTAACTCACCTAGTAGGTTAAGCTACC
This sequence comes from Drosophila ohnishii, assembly GCA_018905755.1. Taxonomy (NCBI): domain Eukaryota; kingdom Metazoa; phylum Arthropoda; class Insecta; order Diptera; family Drosophilidae; genus Drosophila; species Drosophila ohnishii. The sequence continues at coordinate 2,465 of JAEIII010043592.1, read as the reverse complement.
ATCTCTCGACTCCAATCCAAACCAAACTACCCACACCGCCAATCACACAGCTTTTTCTTTCGCTTACCCCGCACCACCAGAGTTGGGTTTTATTTTGTTGTAGTTCTGTAGTAGATCTAGACCCACCCAGACTATATCTAGACCTAGTCCTAGACCCTCTACCCTTTCTACAACAGCAAATGGGCAGAGTGCACACACAAAGTATAAAAAGACACCAAAACAAATTTCTGAATCAAGACTCCTAAAGGTAAACGCTGTACATAAACTGATTGGTTGATTGATTGACTCTGTGCTAATCCTAAAAAAAAACATAAATACTATAAAAACCTATATTGTGCCAAGGTTGAGGGTTCTAACTGCTGTCCGCTCTTGCTGCCTCTGCTAACCCCAATACTTTTGTGTTCTCTCCTAACAATTTCTCTAAAAGTATTATTTTTTTATATTTTTTGTCCCTAACTGCTGTTATAAAACCTCTTTTTTCTTGTCCTTTCTTTCTCATTCCCCATTGCTTGAGTGCACCCTTTAAATTGAACCAAAGTTTTGATATTCTATTCTATATTTTTTCTTGCGATGCTCAGAATTTGGTCAACCGCAACGTTGAAATGCCAAATTTCCGTCTCAATAACCAAGGCTGGCAACTGTGGCAAACAAGCAGCAGCAGTCATACCCAGCAGCAGCAGCAGCAGCAGGGATTCCTGCCCTATGTGTCCGAGGAGACGGTCTACGATTCGTACTACACCGAGTACACAGCGCCCGATTCCATGGAGTGTGGCGGTGACAATCTCCTGGTCACCTTCGACTATGGCTACAGTGACTCCATCACCGAGGCGAGAGCTGATCCTGTGGCCTGGAATGATCGCAGGGGCGAAGGCGCTGGTCCGAAAGGCAATGTGGCCGAGGGAGATGATGAGGTGGCCATTTGGTTTGGCACTCCGCCCAAGGACAAGAGGGACGCCAAACTGTTTGAGGTGCATCATGTGCAGCACAAGCTGCAGGATGATAGCCTGCAGTCCCTGATCTCCTACGATGTGGATGATTTCGAGGAGGATGAGCCGGAGGAGGATGGGGATGGGGACGAGGAGACCTTCTACGATAGCATTGAGTGTGTGGGATGATTGAAGGGGATCGTGAGCATATCCCAACTAGTCTTGGTTTTCATTGCCTTCTTTCAAGCATTTTATTTTTGTAATTATCAAAAGGCAACTGAAGAGGAACATATGTGTATGTAGCTGTAGTGTATAGTGTCCTGTGACGTATATAGTGTATCTTGTATCTTGTGTCTTGTTCTAAATGTATTATTTCGGGCCTGGACAGCTCCGGGAGCCCTGCAATGAACGGATTGTAATGGAAATGAATTGTGACTGAATTTGAAAGATCGTAGGTAGTGATTGCTTGTTTTTCCCCGTTAACCATTCAGGGCTTTAGTCTATACGATGATGGTTTCTTCGACTTCATATATTTATTATTATCCTACCAGCAAGTGAGGTATCTTTGTATCTATAGTTTAGAGTGTATCGAGTTGAATGCATGTGTGTACGTACGTCTTTGTAAGAGTCTTAAGTTAGTTATCCTGCACTATTGCCTATATTTACTCAAACGCTACGATACACACTAGGCCGGCTAAGTAAGTAGTTTAGTTGTTAATCAAATTTAGTTAACACATCGCATCTAATGTATGTATGTACAGTTCTGAAATACCTACTACTTGTGTATGTACGTATTCTACGTAAGTCAGAAAGAAAAAGCAAATGTAATAAGGTCTATCTATATCATGTTATCACGAAACTGCGTTTACTACATTTATAAATCCGATCAGACATGGGAGCGATGAGGGAGACCATCAATTATGATTCATATTAAAGCTAATATAATAATATATATATTCAAAAGGCAGCAAATGTAGACATGTATCCATCTAAACAGCAAATGTAATTGATAAACACGTATAAAAGAAAACTGAAAAAAAAAAACTAAAATAAAAGCAATAAAAAATAAATACTTTGAATGAGTTTTTTTTAAGTCTATGTTTGGAGTAAGCAAAGCGTAAGTATGACTATATATTGTATGTATATGTTATGTTTTCTAAAGCTTCTTATTATTTAATATATATCCTCCATTTCCCGATGACTTTTAGCTCAATGTTACAAAAAACGAAAACTACAATAGATATGTTTTTATCTTGTTTTAAGGTTTAGCTAATAAATGCATATGGTTTTCTATTTTCTACAGCCTCAAATATGTAAGTAATGGCATGTGACCATTGACCCTTCGCTGACTTTTAATTCTGCGTATTGTAAATATTGGGAATTGCTCCGCCTGACCCCTTCGTAAAAAGTATTCTTAGAAAAAAACTATTACCGTTTTTTAGAAAGAAAGAAATGATATAAAAATTGGGCACTGATAACGCTTACTGACTGGTATAAATAGAATCGAAATCTGAGTTTCAGCATAGTGTCTTTCAGTCT
>JAEIII010043582.1:0-17791 GCA_018905755.1 Drosophila ohnishii | reverse complement strand
GTGCGGCAAGCGCTTCGGATCGGCCAAGTCGCTCCAAAGGCACCTGCCTTCGCACTCGGAAGAGCGTCCGCACTGTTGCAACTATTGCGATCAGGTGAGTGTCCTGAAATATAATTTACCTTAAATGTGGCAACCAAAACTAATATCCTTTGATATTCTGGCAGACCTTCAAGTGGAAAACGCATCTAGTGCGCCACAAGCAGACGACGCACGGAAATGAGCCGCCGCCTCCTAAGAAGGGAAAGCAGCGCTTCCCCAAGGCAAACGAAGAAGGTAAGTGCACATTTCAGGACCGTTGCATAAAACTAAAATGTATTTAAACTATTAACTTATCCAGCAGAAATGGCTTCCCTGCCGGATATGCCTGGACCGCCGCCTGTAAAGGCCAGCAAAAAGGCGGTGACGAGTAAGGCGAAAGCGCAAGCAGCAGCCGCCGCGGGAGGAACCTCCCAGCTGCAGCATCAGCAGAAGGGCGTTGCAGCCACGCCGACGCCACCGCCGCCGGTGTCCACGACACCGGGATGCATGCAGCAAGATCAGTTTAATGCGGCCATGGTCAGCAGCAACAGCTCGCAGTCCTCCACGGCGTCCACATCGCAGCACTCGGTGTCGACGAGTGAATCTCAGCAGAATTCCATATACAATCAGAGCTTTAATGCGGAGAAACTGCAGGCGGGACAACAACAGCAGCAGCAGCAACAGCAGCAGAGTGCCTTGCACCAGCAACATCCAACGCCGCCGCCGCAATCACAACAACAGCAGCAGCAGCAACATCCAACGCCGCCACAGCCGCGAGTGGCATCCGCAGAATTGCATCTGCAGCGCATGAACAGCTTTGGCCAGGACGGGCAATTTCACTTCGAGGCTAGTCCAGCAGCTGGTGGCTATCAGCAGCATCAGCTGATCAGCCAGTATCAGCAGCAACAGCAACAGCCTCAAACTCAGCAGCAACAGCAGCAACATCATCTCGCCCAGCAGCAGCAGCAACACTTGAGGAGCCACACCCCACAGAGCCCCCATCCGCCGCACCCCTCGCAGCTGCAACAGCAGCAGGCACAGCCGCACTTTAGCTCTCCCCACCATATGCCGCCTATGCACCACCAGCACCAGCTAATGATGCAGCAGCAGCACCGCCACAACCAGCGGTCGCCGCTCCACCATCACCCGGCGGCCCAGCAATTGCAGCAGCAACATCAACAACCGTCGCATTCCCCCCAGCATGCGAGACTTCAGTCGCCACAACCTGCTCCAGTACAACAGCAACAGCAATTCCTGCAGCAACAGGCCTCTGACTCCTGGGGCAACATGAACTTTGGCAATCCACCAAACAACCAGCAAGTGGAGCTCAAGGATAACAAATTCTATATCGTAGACTCGGCCGAGTTCCTAGGGCTTCCAATGAATGTGCCGCCAGCGCAGCAGCAGCAACAACAGCAAGCTGTAAGCAAACCGCAGCAACAACAGCCGCAACAGCCACAGCAGCAACAACAAGATCCAGCCCTCGCTGGAGACCTGATGAGCTTCCAGCATATGTGGCCGGCGCCTGGCTTTAGCCAAAATCCTCAGCAGCAACAGAACCCACAGCAGCAGCAACAGGCAGCGCAACAGCAACAACAACAGCAGCAACAGCCCCAGGGTCCTGCAAATCCTAGTGATCCACACAACTACAACAATATCGGCAGCATACTCACGAATCTCATTGACACAAATCCCGCGCCAATGGAGTACAACTTTGACCTGATGCAGCAGCAGCAGCAAGCGCCGACACCGCAACAGCAGCAGCAGCAGCAGCAACAGCAGGCGGCGCAGCAGCAACATCACGCTGCCGGGGGCTATACGAGTGGCTTAATGCGCAGTGGAAGCAACGTTTACGGCGGTGCTTACGAGCAGCATCTCAGTGACCAGCTTGTCAGCGAGCAACAGAAGCAGCAAAACAGCTTTCAGCCTTACCACCCACACGGCCTGCAGGCGCAGCAGCAGTCGCCATTGCATCCGCACCTGCTGCCACCGCCAGCGCCGCACGGAAGCGTCTATGACCGCACGGGAGTTGGCGTCGGAGTCGGAGTAGGCTATTCCATGCTGGGGGATGAGTCAAAGGCGGTGCTGCCGCCGATGATGGGCGGCATGATGCAGCAGTTGCCACCGCATGGCCAGCAACCGGACTTAATATACTACCCAGTGAAGAACGATTGACAGTCGAAGCACCATCAGCAGCAAGCGCAGCAGCCGAATCACCATCACCACCACCGCTGGTGGACAGAGCCAGCCAAGAGAGGCGATGTTTTTCATTGAAGAAACAGACAGACAGAAACAGGAAACGGAAAGCGGAACAAGTTCGTTTAGATTGTAAGTGTAGGGGAAAGAGTGTGGAGTATGCGGGGACGCGAGGAGTTGTATGTAGATAGGGCAATCCACACGCATGTTTTTTTGAAATTAAGAGCAATAACATAATGATTAGAGCGGCAGAAGAGCTCAGAATTTTTAATCCGACCGGCGCTATGATACGTGTATAAAATGTAATCATTTACAGAGAATACATCAAATAAATAGAAGCATGTATACATAACTAAAGGCAGACATATACATAGTAGCATCTAAGCAAGGCAAAGTAAAACCTAAATTAAACATACAAATAATAAACGTATATATATATGAATATATATATAAATTATATGAAACATATAAATTAACGTTAAGCAACTACTAACAATAACGCAGACCACAAGCAACTTTCGAACAAATTTTATGCTTATTTAACATTTTACCATACGAGTTATATGCACACAAATACGTACGTGTTGATGTATAATCAAAACAATCCAACATTATATTCATAAATATGATATCTACGGAGACCACGACCGCGAGAGACCCTTATATATTGTAGATGATTGATTGAGTTGAGCGTAGATCCCCGGTCAGGCATCACAAACAATAACATTAACAATACAAAAGTACACGACGCTTCGAGCCCGGGCCCAGCGCCACACAAAGTTGTAACCATATCATGAGGCCCTTCCCCTTCCCCCTATAATTAATTGTATTCTCGATAGTGCTTGTTATTTTCTATTTAGTTAACGAATTGATTATGCTATGGAGCCTTTCTGCTGAGCCACACTTTTGTTAGATTAGTGCCTAAGTCTAGTTGATATCCCCATGTATACCCCCCGACATCTTGTGGCTTTTTACACACAAACCTTGTACATCTTTAAAGCATTTCCGACTATTTTTTTCGAGCTCCCACAATTCTACTTGCGATTATTTACACTTTTAAACGAATTTCCTTAAAATTCAAGACGGGCCCCAAACAAAACATTTAAGTTAATCACAGAGTTGTTCTTGTTTTACCAATTATTCAAATTCAACTTAAGAATTGTATAGTTAAGTGAAAGTTTAAAACGTTAAATGTGTAAGGATAATTTTATGGACAACAAAAAATAAAACATAAAAAAAAAAAATTAAACCAACAACAAACTTCACTAAATTAGGTTTGTATTCTGGATACAAAAATAAAAAAAAAAACAAGCAAAATGGAAATTAAAAAGAACGAACACAATATAAAACAAAATTTGTATATTTAATAAAAATAGCAAAATAAATAAACTTCTTTTAAAAAATTTACAAGTACCGTCTTTCGCTGCCAGTTACTTCCCATTTATTAAAAAAAAACATTTAACAATTTACATTAGTTAACACCGCCCATGAGATTGACCATCCTATTCTTGTACCGCTTCGATATGTCCTTCTCGATATGGGACTGCAGGACTCGGGTCTGGGCCACCAACTCCTCCAAAACGGGGTTGAGCTGCTGTCGCTGCTCTCGCAGCTCAACGGCCCGTCGCTTGAGCGCCTCTCTCGTGGACCGCAGCTTCTCCACCGCCTTGGTCATTTGCTGCAGCTTGGTGGCCAGCAGGTTGGCATACTTGGGCGAGTGCTTCAGCTGGAAGAGATGCCGCGTCTGCTCATCCGAAGTCTGTTGAATGATTTTCTCCACAGAGCTTAGGATCTTCTTGATGCTCTCCGCATCGTGGGTGGTGATGTTGTCCATCAGTGAGAACATGATGTCACTTGAAGACTCCAACTGCTTCAGCTCGTAAAGCCGCAGGCGCAGGAATGATTCCAGTTCGTAGATTTCGTCCAGGAAGCGATCACGATAGTTGGGCGAGTCCAGCAAGGTGTAGGCCTGATCACCTAGGACAAACCAAAAGAGTTTACACTTGGCTCGAGCTGGCCAGATTCCCTTACAAACTACTTACCCTTGGCCGTGCCGCCGTCCATGCCAGTTCCCTCCACCACGATTCCGTACTCCTCCACGGGAATATCAAAGTTTATTTCCACAGCTGCCGCGGGAGCACTTTCGATTCCCCAGTCGATGTTGGCCCCGTCCGTTTCCTGCAAATCCACACTCCCGAAATCTCCATAGTCGATTATCTCTGCCGAAACGGTTGATGATGTTCCGCCACCATTGTCGTCCGTTCCAAAATCAATCTCGGTAGCAACGTTATCCCCGTCCTTTTGAACGATGCCTTCGCTTAGATTCAACCTAATCGGTGGTTCCTCCACGGCGAGCGGCGCCTCCTTGTGAATGTACTGATACACGGTGGTGTTGCCGAACTCCACCAGGTGGCTCAGAATGGGCAGTGGCTGCTTGTGTCCGCTTACTTCAGCGTACAGATCGATTCCCGGTTGGACTTTGGCTATGTCGTCCAGAGACTTGGTGTACAGCTTGGGTAGACCAGCTAGAACCTCTATAAACTCCGCATGCAGGTTATCGCCCTTGACGCCCAGTTGCTCCAGCAGCGCTGCATGCTCGGCCAAGAGCTGGGTCTCCGGTTTGTTAAGATCATGGGCTCGCTTCTGGCTCTCGTCTGTTTGCTGCTCCAGCTTGGTCATTTGCTTGCGAACCCCGGGAATCTCGTAGTTAACGTTCCGCACAAATATCTGCGCCGTTTCCGCTAGGTAGACGGCGTTCTTCTCGTACAGGCGACTGATCTCCTGCCAATCCTTCATGCGTTGGCTGCCGTAGGTTCCGAACACACTCTTGGTGTCCTTTTCCGTTTGCTTTAGTATCTCAATGATCTCCTTTACATGGTAGTAGTTGATATCTGGAAGGTGCCCAAGCCAAATTAGCTGAACCGCCTTAGGGCCAGACGCCACTTACTTGTATTCGCCAATAGCTTAATTAGTTGGTCGTTGGAGGGCATGTCCTGCAGGGCATTGCTTATCTTCGTGTGAATGTCCCTTATCTCCTGTTGAACATTCTTGGGTACTATCCTTCGGCTGATCAGCCAATCCTGCAGCTTCAGCGTATGGATGTCGATGGGGATCTCGGATTCCTGATTGGGAGTACAGAATAGAAAACGGTGGTGAACATTTTCACGGGATTGTTTTCAAAATAAACTTACATTCATTTTTACTGTGTTTGTCCACGCAAGCTGTTTTCTAGAGCTGGAAAAACCAAGATGTTCATATCGATAACCACAATGAATATATCGATAACATCAACTTTTTAATTCAAAAAGCAACATTTTCCCTTCACATTAAAGTATACTTTTAAGCGAATAAAAAATATATATTGCAAACAAGCATCGGGTCATTCGAGCTTCCAATTCCAATTGATCCCAACTAACAAAAAATAATTTCATTTAAATACGGAAAGCACGTTTTTTGTAAAAAAAAAATTAAAACTTATACAAAAAAGTTGTATCTAATATAATTTTTCACAATATTATTGTTGTTGAAAATTTTAATAATAATAAAATTTTTGTAGAAAATCGGAATACATACAACTTTTGGTTATAATGCGCAATTTATATTCGGTTTATAAATCAGCATACTGAGTTTTAAATTGATAAAATTTTATTTGTTTTTAAATTTTTCGAATTTTTGTTATGTGACCCCATATTTCTTAAATTCGAAAAAAATAAGTAAAATATTTAAATATAATTCGTTGCAAGTATAAAAACAACTGGTACTTAATAAATTAATAATTGTATATTACACAATTTTTTGTCAACTAATTTTTGGGTTAAATGCTGAATGCACAAAATGTTGTCACAGTGTAAGCGTGGTTTCGACATTTTACTTTAGCGATACTTCAAGAACTATCGTCGTTATCGATTAATCGATAACCTCGGCCCGCTCGATCGGCGGCTTGGCGTCCATATTGAACTGTGTATTTAAGGACTGATCAAAATAGTGCGTTCTTCTTTGTTTTTCACGTATCTAGATGTCGTTATAGATTTGTCAAAATTTGTAGTATGTCAAACGCGTCCCTGTTTGTTTGAAGTCAGATAAAATCGCTCGGTGTTTGTTTTACTGTGGCGTGTGTTACCACTGCAGATTAAAAGATCGCGTGTGGACGTAAAAAAAGAAAACAGTTACTCGGTTTCCTAGAAGTTTGCACAAAGGCAGGTGTGTCTTGGTTACGGTGACGTCAACGTTTTCGCGTTCGCGTCGCGTCAAGCTGCCGAAACATAATGGACCTCCAGAGCTGGGAGAAGGTCCTTCTTCAGTGGGTAAGTGCCGGAAAGTGGGTCACGCAGTGCAGCAAGTGCAAGTAGCTTATTACCTTTGGCCTTGCAGATCCACACCTTCGGATTCACGAAGACAAACTATATCACACTAGAGCAGACCGACATCGATTCGTTCTTCGCTTACTATGTGCAGAAGGCCCAGGTGGAGCCTGTGCCAGTGGTGGAGGTTGCGCTGCAGGCTCAGCCAACACAACACCTATCGCCCAATGAAGCCTCTCCAAGACAGTGCACGCCCCTGCAGGCTTTTCTTGGAGGTAAGAGTAATTAATTAATAATTGTGTTCTGTTCTTTTTTTTTTTCAAATTAAACTAAAATATTTTTATAATTTCTGCAGAAATGTATCCCGAGTTCAATGGAATTTTGGATAGCCGAGGGCGACTGGTCGGGTCAGACTACCTTTACATATACTCACTGCTCCTGCACTACAAGTGTGTGAAGCAGCCCAGCGCCTACTTCCACAGCATCTGCAAGATGCTCCCAGTTCTAGCGCAGTCCTGCATCTGTGAATTCTTTCAGCAGACAATGAATATACAGCTGACGCGTGAGAATCTCTGTCAGGCTATCGCCAACGTGAGCAGCATATTCCTGGCCCCGGGCGCTGCAGAGATCAAACCATTTCGAGCCACCAGCTCGCACAGTCTGGACAGCGATGGTAGTGGTCACAGCAGCAGCCTCGGCGAAGATGCTCCGGATATGCCCATTGACTTTCTCGGGCCAATCTCTTCTCCGTCGCCAAAGACAATGCCGCCACCTGCGACACCCAAGACAGAGCTGCTGGAACAACGAACCAGAGAGGTGAGGGGACTTCAGGCGCAACTAGAGACGGAGCGATACGAAAAGAATGTCCTAGAGGAGCAGATCTTGGAGAACGAACATCTCATTAAATCCCTGAGAAAAGGTAATTACAGGAGCATTTATGGAAATGGCAATCTAAATTTACAATTTCTTTGCAGAAAACAAGATGAAAAAATTGCAACTGGCTAAACTAAAGGATAGCAGCGAGAATGAAGATGAAGATTCGATTCGAAAATACGTTCCAAATGAGTTCGATCACGTAGGTAGTAGACATCACCATGTGGTGGCAGGTAGCGGGAACCATAAACTAATAAACATTTACGCCAACTTCAGTTGAAATGCAGCCTGTTGAAGGAGATCAGCCAGAAGGAGGCCCTTATAACGGAGACCCGTGATAAGCTGCAGGATTTGCGCATAGAAAACGCGGAGCTGCGTAGCAAGGTAGGATACGATAATAATAACTACCTGCCTCATCTCGATAGATGTTGGGTAGAGCACACATAAGTAAAGAAAAGAAAATTACCCAATAACTTGTAATAATAATAATAATTTTTATCTTCTCTGAGATATGGTCGCCTTGTATTATTTCAAAACTTCGGTTTTAATTTTATGAAAATCGGTCGGCGTGCCGAAGTTAGCTTCCTTTCATGTCTTACGTATTTCTAGCCTGAATTTAAAATATATATTTTAATAGTTTTATTATGCTTTCTTGTATGGAATAGGTAAAATCTTCCACGGAACAGCTGGTAGTGTGCATGGACCGCATCAGGGATCTTGAGGTTCGCCAGGAAGAGCTCGCCCAAACACTCGCAACAAAAACAGAGCAGGTTGACTGCCTGGAACGTGACAAGCAGGAACTGGAGCAGTGCCTGCAAGTCACTCGCGATGAGCTGCACAATCGGCGTGAGGTGCTCAACTCTTCCTCAGATCTGCTCGACTTGCCCATGTCGCCGAACACTACGCCCGAGAATCTGGCCGACTCTGTGATTGACAAGCAACTGCGGGAGAAGGAGCACGAGAACCTCCAGCTGAGAGAAGAGCTCCAGGAACTGAGCAAGTCCCTGATGGCCATCCTAGAGGAACACGGCTTGGCAGTGACAGACCACTCTTCACAGCTGTCGTCCACTATTGGCGTTGTCAAGGAGGAGTTGATCAAGTCAGTACGCCTTATTGAGCTGCGCGATAGCCAGTTACAAGAGCAGAGCCAGCTTCGCGATCAAGCCCTGGCACAATGTGACAAGCTAGTTGAAGAAGGCCGTGAGCATGCCAAGCAACTGGATGAGATTAAGGCACAGTACGAGCAGCTGCGCGATCAAGCCCTGGCACAATGTGCAAAGCAAGTTGAAGAAGGCCGTGTGCATGCCAAGGAACTGGAGGAGACCAAGGCGGAGTACGAGCAAAAGTTAGCTAGTCAACTGTCTATCCGGCAAGTTTTGGAGTTGGAAAAAAATGAGGTCCTGTTTGCCCTTAAGCAGGCAACCTATGAGTCTGCCAAAGCGGACGAGCACCTGCGCCAGATGAAGGTGCAGTTGGCCGAAAAAGAGGAGCAGATGTCCCAACTGGGCAGCGAAATCTCGGAGCTGCGCGAAAAGAACAAAACCCTTGAGAGCCGCACCGACTCCCTGATCACCGAACGAAACAGCGGAGTTTTGCAGCTACATCACGAGCAGCGTCGCCAGAAATATGTGCGTAACAAGTACGCGCAGTGCCGGGACCAGCTGTTAGCCCAGAGCTCAGACCTGGATCTGTTGTCCAGAAATCTGGATGCTTCCGACAGAAAAGACATGCTTCGGAGGGTAGACGAACTGATTGCCGCCAAAGAAGAGCTGCGGCAGCAGCACGAGGCCCTAAAGTTGGAGCAAAAGAAGACCGAACAGGAAGCTCTGGAGCTGAAGGAACGCCTGCAGCTTGGCGTGGAGCTGCAGCAGAGTGTGCAGCAGAGCCATGAGCAGCAGCAGGCAGACCTTCAGCAGCAACTACAGGCGGCGAAGGAGCAAATAGAAGCAATGCGGCAGCGAAATCTGCAATTTGTTGAGCAAATCCAGTCCGATCTCAACAGCCAGCTGCATAGCTCCCAGCAGGAGGTGGAGAGCTTCTTGTCCCGCATCACTGCGCTCGTGAATGGCGGCCAAGTCGTTGTCAAATCGGAGAATGGTTGTCAATTGTCCAAATTCCAGCAGTTCGAATCTATGCTCGTTTCGTCTCTTCATCAGCGATCTCTGGAGGTGGAAGCCCTACAGACGAAGACGGATCAGTTGATGGAACAACTAGACACGGTTCAACGTCAAAACGATTCAATGCAGGAGGCGGAGAGCCAGCTAAAGGTTTCAAGAATTAATCAACTTAAGCTCATGCACTCTCTAGAAGCCAGTGCTGCAAAGTTACGTGTCACTCTGAACCACAAGGATGCCCAGATTGCAGCTAGGAACCAGCAGGTGGCCGAATTGCAAGGACAACTGGCCAGCGACCAAGCCAGTAGCCTTTTGCTAAAGCAACTCAACGACACCATCCACAATCTAGAGCAAGTCAACGAAAAGCTGATCGATGACAACGCCAAGCTGGAGAGCCTGCACTTGGAGATAAGTTCTTCCTTGTTGACAGCCAACGGCGAGGTTGAGCGTCTGACGAACGAATTATCTAAGTGTCAGACGAGTCTAGCCGAGATGACTGCAGCGGACAAGCTAAAAGCCACTCAGTTGTCCGAGAGCCAAAAGGAACAGCAGAAATTACAAGGTCAACTAAACGAATTGAGCTCGAAATATTCCGATTTGGAGCAGCACGTAGACCACCTTAGGACTCTGAAGTCAGCCTCTGAGAAGCGCTGCCAAGAACTCGTGGAGAAGTTAGCGGAGAAGGAGTTCCAGTTCTCGCAATTAGACATGCAACACGAAACACAGCTCAATGGGATCAAAGCAAAGCTGAAGGACGCCCAGTTTAATATCGAACAGCAGCGCCAGGCTATCCTGACCGATAGAGAGGAAATCTCCAAGTACAGGGCCCAGCTGGCGGATCTCGTCAAAGCTCGAGACCAGACCCAAGAAGAGATGACAAAGCTGCGTGGTTTATTATCAGTAGAAGAAAGGGAAAATCAAGAGCATCTGAAAAGAATCAAGAATCTGCTTGGCAATGAGCAACAACTCAATCAGAAGATAGATAAATTGATGGGCGATCACTCCGAAGAGCTGCACCGGCTGCAAGCAGTGCTCATGGAAAAGCAAGCGGTCATGGCTCAGCTAAAAACCCAGTTGTCCAGCGCCACAGAACTGGCACAGGCTAGGGCCAAGCAATTGACACAGGCCGAGCTGGCGCAGGTCGAACTCGCGGCTAGTTTACAGCGCGAGAAGGCGATGGCGGAACAGCTGCGTGTCGAAGAAGAGGAAAAAAGCGCCGCTGCTTACGAGCGCATTGGAAAGCTGGAGAAGTTGCGGGACATCCAGGAACACAAGGTTCGGCAGCTGAGCGATCAGCTAGCGGAAGCCGATCAGATGAAGGTGAGCCTGAACCTGGAGATCGGAGGCCTAAATTCTGATATTGAGCAGCGCAAGCGTCAGATGGCAGAGCAGGCTAGCCAACTGTCTGCCAAGCAGAACGAGATTGCCGAGTTGGAATCCAGACTGAAGTCGGAGGTCGATGAGCACAAGTTGGTTAAGGTGGAGCTAAAACAAGTCACCGGAAAACTAGCCAAAATCCAGCAAGAGCTGAATAGCACACGGCTAGTACAAGACACGCAGCACTTCGAGCTGGATGAGAAGACGCGCGAGATAGAGATGGAGCGTGCCGAATCCGCAGAACGAGTCCGCTTCTACCAGCGACGTATCGATTCACTCGAAGGGCAGCTGGCCGAGGTACAGGCCGCCAGCCAGACGCAGGCTCAGGCACCAACTGATCTGTGCACAACCTATAGCAAGGCAGATTGTCCCGCTGCCGCGTCGGACGATGAGCTTGTTCAGCTGCGCCAGGAGATGGCCAGAAGCAAGCTGGACTGCCAGATCCTTCAGGCCAAGTATCGCGAGACCAAGGAGGAGATCCAGCGCTGCGAGCAGAAGATCAAGGATCAGCGTTTGGAAATGGAAGGCAAGCTGGACAAGATGAAAACGAAGATGGTATGTCATTGTAGAGTATTCAAATGCGATTCTAGCACCGAAACGGGTTCTGTCAAGGTGGAATGCCCGGCCTGGTCAAGGGGTGTGCGAAACGCATTCAGTTTTCTCATTCACCGGCTGTACTGTGCTTCCACATTGAGATTCGTTTCTGCCGTTGTATTTCTTTTGCATTTTACCGACCCCAGATGATTAAGTTTATACACTTGCAGTCGATAGTCAGACGTTTGTAACGCAGTAAAGGTCAACATAAGGGCGGTTTCTATCCTCACTGTTTATATTTCTCAGGCATATAAAGTTCGTGCTAAGAACTTCTGGTTGTCTACGGTAACATTACCATGAAACTGGACTCCCTGTCTAGTCTTTAAGAATGTTATCATCAATGGTAAAACAATAATATAAGGGTAATTCTCCAGAAAGAACAACCGTGGCAAAACATTTAAAGTTCTCTAAGATATTATTTTCAACATGTGTAATTACATTGAGGAATGCTCCAATTGATACATTTTAAAAGAATTTAGCATATTTTAAAACAGATTTCAAAATATTCGAATGCTAATTTAAAAAGAAAAAATATTTTTCGTTAATTTTATGAAACATCATAAAAGATCATAAAAAGGGCATCTTTGTTTTGATAACAACTTACAAAACAGAGGCATTATGCTTTGACTTTTACGTTCTAACATCACTCCAAGAATGAAAGAGTCGAAAGAAAACGTATAAATGTTTTTCTAATTTACCTAAAAAGTTAAAAAACAACAAAAAATACGGTGAAAAAACCAACTTAATATTTTCAAGTCAAACCAAATAGATTACAATTTATTGTATTAAAATTTTTTATCACGTTTCTCTTAAATTATTGCTTTAACTAGTTTTCGAAAAAGTTACTTCTGTCTGGGTCCCATGCGAATGCCTTACATTTTTCAAACTATATGAAAACGAACAAATATCCAATTTTCCTGATCTTAGCACCAATTATAGTGCTAAGCTAAAGCTATAGGTTTCAAATTTTGAAAAGTTAAAATTAAATCTTGTTTTAGTTTCAATGTTTTTTAGTTTCAATGCGTACAAAGTTCGCATTCGACATCAAAGAATTGCCCATATATACTTTGTCGACAAAATTAATTTATATTTTGAGTTTCATTAAGGTTTAAAGAATAAATAGAATCCGGCTTATGAAGCACCTAACATGATGTTGATGTAGGTCTGCATTTGTGACATATAACTGCAAGGGTATACACTTGCACTTGGCGAATATTCATATTTTGACATCTGGGAAAGTGCATTTTAGAGTTGATTTGTTACTTATGATTGTGCATATCCTTGCTTTTGTACCTTTCCTACTAACTTGGCTAAAGCTAGGGGAGGATGTTGTTGTTGGTAAAGTAATCATTGTGTATGTGCCATTTATCCTGCCTACGCTTGTCTTCAAAATTGATTTTAAATGTGTGTGCATGTAAATAACCAGGGATCGCAAATAAGATTGAGTAAAATAAAAATTTATAACTTTTATTTTCAAGTTTGGAAATAAAAGTTGACAAAAAAACTGTTATGTTAAAATTTGAAAATAAAAGTTAAATTACAATAACTTTTAAACAGGGCGGTCTATACTTTTAAAATCTGAAAAGAAAAGTTGTTTGTAAATTTTTAATTTACTCTTATTTGCGAACCTGTAAATTACAGTAAAAAAACACTCTCTTCTGGGGGCAACATTAATTCACATATTGTCTCAAGAAGTACTTTTTGCTATGATTATCACGTCATAGAGGTCTAATGTTGCTGCCTTGCTATGTAGACTCTTAGTTCAATTGCCATGACATGGAATCTAAAATCATTTCTTCCCTCTCTATCTCTCTCTCTCCATTCAATTCCATCGAAAACTCAACTCCATCCCGAATAAATCTCCATCCTCATCCTCGATCCCCAATCCCCTCGATTCCCATTTGCTGCCTGAAGACCCAGACGCCCTTGTCGGTCCACCCGCGGGCACCTGGCGTCATCGGGAACAGCGGCGGCACAGGAGGGGCAGCAAGGGCAATGATAGCAGCAAACGCAGAAGCAGCGTCAATGGTCAGGAACGTGAACCAACCACGCCGGCAGCATGCAGGCATTCAATGCCGCCGTGGTCGCGACCGCCGCTGCATAAGCATACGGATGGTCTTGTTCCTGGCCAGCGCGCAGGCAGTATTGATGGGCATCGTGCATATGATTCTGTACCACAATGACGTTGACCTCGAGCTCCACTACCGCAACCCCAGTCAGTTTTAGACTTTGACTGACCTGTAGCTGTAATGTTATATATTTTTGTAGTTTTGTTTGTTTACCTTTGAATTCGGTTTCTGTATTGTATGTATAATTACGTACCTAGTTTATATTAATAAATATGCAACAAGCACATGCCTTCTCTGAAACGTTGCGCCTGCGCTTCATTTGTTATTGCTGTCCTCACTTTTGTCTCCCTCACACTTACCCTCCACACATGTATCCACGCTTTGGTCATTGATACACACCAAACGTAGCGTTCCTTGTACACCGCGGAGGTGACCCGCATGAAGGAGAAGCAGGAACGGGATGCGGCTAGCAACAAGGCGGAGCTCGAAGCCCTGACGGCGCAGGTAATTATAATTTAAAAAAAAATAATAATAGCAACAATAATTAAATTAAATAATTGTGTTTCCTTTTCAGAATGTCAAGTACGAAGAGCACACGCGCAAGCTGTCTAACCAGATTGTCCGCCTCAACGATAAAATCCTAGAGCAACAGAAACAGCACGCCATTATAAGCACAAAGCTGCGCCACCTTCAGATGCAGCCTCCCGTCAACGCGACCAAGGTCCCTGCTTCCAGCCATCTTGTTACGGTCAATGCCAGCTCATCAGCTGGCAATGAAGACTGGCAGCCCTTCAAGCGGCCCAATGCCCCGTCCTCTAATCTCACAATGGAGGATGAAGAGGGCGAAGTATTCAATAATACCTACCTCACGGACCTGAAGCTGGGTCGGGTTCCGGATATAACGTAAGTCGATCATAACAGAATATAATATACTCCCTAACTAAACTATATTTCATTTCTACTGCAGGGCCGAGGAGTTGAACTATCGAAATTCATTGCAGCCGCCGCATCTGAAGAGCACCTATGCCGCCCAGTACGATCTAAGCAGCCAGGATGAAGATCTCAAAGTAAGCACTAGCGCCACTAGCAGCACAGCTATTGGTAGTAGGAGCAGCTCGAGCGGAACACCCTTGAAGGCGCAGCCAGCAGCCAAGAGGGCACAATGGGCTCGAATATGGCACAATCGCTCACGGAAGTAGAGGGTCCCTGAGCCATCAGTCTGCTTACGAAGGCGGATTAAGCTGGCCTAACTGAAAGCGAAAAAGCTGCTACATTCGTGAAAATTCAAAATTTTTTTTACCAGACACTTTAAAGACCCCTCAAGGTCTCTGAAAAACATTATAAATAGATTTAATAACTCGATTTGTAAATAAGCAAGGACAACTGAAGGACATAAAAAATGTATACAGAATATTTTCTTAACATGCCTAAGTTCACATTCTCTCTGAGAATACAACACTCTAGATTTTCTCTTTTTCTGAAAAGTTGTACCGTCCAAAATGTGAAGTCCAGTGTTTGCAGTATCCGTTTCGTTTCGTTCTGTCTTCTGGTTATTGAGTTTTGTTGTATAACTATAATGTGTTGTAACTAACAATTCAGTCTTTGTCTATCGTTTAATATGTCCTACTTTATTTTTAAAGATAAACCGTAATTTTTTTTTGTATATATTCATTTGTAGGATGGACCCCACAGCCTCGATGACAGCATGTGCGCCCTGCTCAGCTCAACGGACACTGGGACACGCAAAAAGTCTATAGGCACCCACTACAAGCGTCCCGGACCGCCCACGCCTAGCAAGAACGGAGGACGGTTGTCCTTTGGCAGCTCGGAGCCACCGCGTGAGGTTCTGCGCGAGTGCAGCGACCACAATAGTAACTCCAAGACACCGGCACGCTTTAAATTCCTCACAACACGCTTCAGCGTCGGCAGCAGCGGTCTGCCCCGGGACGAGGTAAGTTTCCGTCTGGAAACAAGTAGAATTGTGAGATTCAATGTTTTGGTTGTTGTTGGTAGATTGTGTATGTATGCCCATGCCCCCACTCGAATGCCGTATAGTCTAGGAGGAATACATCTATTTTTTGGTATATTCTAAACTTTAATTTAGAAGTGACTTTAAAACTTTTAAATGGGAAGAGATTACAGCCTTGGGCTATGGCGAAAATATCAGGCAAAATGTGAGGTAACCTTATACATCACCGGATAGTCCTACGAAAAGTTTTAAACAAACTTTTTCATGAACGAAACGCTTCTAGCTAGTCAACTCTAGCGGATTTACATCGTTTATAAGTGGGTTTTCGAACATTTTGCTATAGTTTCGTCCAAAGATATATATTGTTTTGTAAAAAGATTAAACGGGTCGACAACTTTCTAGATCATTTTTTCTTTACGTTCGGTTTTTAAAATTTATTTTTATTGAAAAGAGCAGAAAATACGGTTTTAGGGTGCATTTAAGGTGTCTTAACTTCAATCCTTTTTTTTTAACAATCGTTACATCTTAAGGAACTGTTCTTGCCCTTAAAAATCTGTTTTGAAAATGTATAAAATTAATATTGGTCCCCGAGACTTCGCGTCTTTAATTTATATAGATATTTTCCATATATTTCTATGTTTGTTAAATTTGAAAATACATATGGAAAAATAACGATATAAATTTATGTAAATCTTTAGGAGAAGTACAACACCTTACGGGGCCAAGTTAATGTCCATTTCTTGTCATAGGGTGATAGAATGTTAGAATTTCTGTATATGTTATTGTCTCGTTGCCTTGTTGTAATTGTTGTCCTTGTCAATGTGCGCTTCTATGTGGCTCAATGCAGCCGGTAGTTAACAACCAACGAATACCAAATACCCCTGGCATCTCCCACAGCTGCCTCAACGCAAGCGGTCGACTATATTGACCAGGTTGCAGCGCCGCAGGCTGCAGCGTCAGGCGGCAGATGCGTTTTGCACATCTACGCCTCGCAAGAGCCGCTCCTACTATGATCGGCAGCGTCTGATCGGTACGGTCTTTTCGGACGAAGAGCAGATTGAAGTAGTGGACAACAGTGGACAGCAGACAACTCCACATCTGTCCAATGGTGCACTGCTTGCCCTGACCCAAGGGAATACCCGAAGGATCACCGCCACACCCACCACCAAACGCCAAGCTCGCCTTCCGCTTTACCTGCATGGCAACGGGACGCCAAAGATTGGCATTTCTGGCGAGCGGATGCGTCAGCGCCGAAAAATGAATCGGGAGCGTATGGCCCGCTTCGATCAGGACCGACCCCTCCACCAGGTTCGCCTATCCGATCGCATTTCCTGTTCGGGGAGGCCTTCCCATATCCTGATGGGAAATACGGTGGTGCTGGACGATGGTAGAGGAAGGAGATCCATTGTAGGCGTTACTTTTAAGGTGGACGATTCCTTGCAACTGGAGGTACAGCAGTTCGAGGCTAACAACATGTCAAAGTGGACGCCGGGCAATGAGAGCAGTGAGGTAGGAGACTGTCGTTTCGAAGAACTGTGCAAGCGAAAGGCGTCCACGGCCCCTTTTCATGTGCAGCCAGCCGGGGTGGCGGATTTGCAGGCAGTCGAGTGCTCGACCCTCTTTCGGACTTTTGCTTGCAAGGAGTGGCAGCGAGTGGTCCTGGTAGTGTCAGGACTCTCGGTCGTTGTGGCGCTGTTTTCGCTGCTGGTGCGGGCATGGGTATAGGAAAACCAAAGCAGTGTATATCTCTCAATACTCATTTGAACCCATTTGTTCCTTATATTTTTGTCGGCTATTTAATTACAGAACTCGCCACCCAAGCGACGCCTCAGCAACATGTTCAAGCGCAAGGAGCGGTAATAATGTATATAAATGTAAAGCAACAGGAAAGAAATATGAAAATAAAATAATATGTATAAATATTGACAAAAGATTAAACCTTATGTGTTTCTCGAAGGGTTGGTGAGTGGATCATTTCGATAGATGGATAAAAAAAATTTGCCTTGAGGGGTCTGCAATTTCTCTTCTCAGCTGGCGGCAGCTTGCTTGGAAAGTTCTCCAATTGATATCTTATAGCTAATTAATAAATTCATCTTTCTGATAGGATTAGTCCTGTCATGGTTATTTCACTATCAGTCCTTTTAGCATTTTCTTTTAATTTTTGGCAATATTTTTGAACAATTTTCATGTTATATTAAGTATAGAATATGTTGTCTAGTTTAAACCTTTTATATTGACAAATTTAAAGAACAAATATATAAAAGTAGAGGTATAAACTTT
>JAEIII010043563.1:0-21229 GCA_018905755.1 Drosophila ohnishii | reverse complement strand
ATTTATACAGTTCATCCTAAAGATCTATCCTCCAAAAGCTTTGAGCTTGACTTGGAATGGAATTTCTTAAAAAAAAATATAATTTAAGTTCAGTTCTGCTTTATTCTGCACTTATGCTTCGCCTCGGAAAACTGATTAAACATGCATCAAGCGGCTGCCAGACACAAATCAGCCTTTAGTGCCGCTGTTGCTGTTGCACTTGCAGCGGTTGCTGCTGCCGCTGCCGCTGCATTGGCCGCTGGTTAAAATCAAAAAATTTTGCGGGCTTTGCAAGCGTGTCAAAAAATTGGTCATTGTTTGTAATTATGAAAATTGCTTAATTGTTGCCCAACTCCAGTGGCAGCAACACTTGCCGCCTGGCTGTTGCAGTTGCTAATGCGGCGGAATAAAAATTCGGACAGACATTTTCCAATGTTTTCTTTTTGCTAGTGTTGTTGTTGGCATCTGCCTAAGTGGCAATGCCTAATTGTTAATCACTGCTGTTATAATTCCAGCACTGGGTGCTAAATTGTATTGCCAAATTATTAATTGCAATAATATTTAGTTGCAATCTCTGCGGTGGATCTATATGTTTTTAATTTTCTGTTTCAGTTTCGCCTTGCTTGGCATGCCGCGGGGCGAATTGCTGCGCCCAGTTTATTATTATTATTTTTGGTTGTGTGTGTTTCGGACGCCGTTTATTGCCGCTTGACTAAGCAAATTTATAAACTAAGCACCTACACCTATGCACATAACATATGTGTGTGCCAGTGTGTTTATAGCCCAGTTTCTTGTTTCTTGTTGTTTTATGGCCCAGTCAAACCAACAAACGAAACAAAAATGAGGCAAAAAATCGGTTTTTAATTATTATTATTGTTATTGTTATTACTGCTACCGATGTCGTTGTTGTTATTGTTTCGGTGGCTGCCGCAGAGCTATTTCCGAGGAATGGCCCGTTCGTAATGAGCAATTCCAGCTGAAATTCTTGCGAGTGGAGTGGAGTGCCTTTGTGACCGCTTTTGGCATGCAATTAAACGTTACTCATACGACCCTGTGGCCGCCCGCAAATTAAGCCAAATTAAGGCGGCTTATTAAGATAGCTGCTGCAGCAGCCACAACTACTCTCACACCCATACTGATACTGACTATGTATGCGGCAAAACAGGTAATTAAAATGCCCGCTCTCAGTTTGTCATATGATTTATAATAAGTTTTGCATAGATTTATTGACTTACTTTGGCTCCCCAAGCGGAGCAGGAAGAATGTGCGCGCAGGAAATGCCACTGCCAGATCGAGCCAGAGCACTGCAAATAGTTTCAAGCGAAGCAACATTAAGCGCTATAATTAATACAAATCAGCACACTTAACATATAAGTACACCCCGCACTAGTAAAAAAAAACGGCGCCACTTTGCCTTAGTTTAGCGCTCGGCACGCCCGGCACGCAGAGCGATTTTAATTAGACATAAACGACGAGCCACATCCCGAGTGCAGCTTGTGGACGGGGAATGCCAATGGGATGCAATTGCGTCCGAAAGTGTTTAGTTGGCAATTACATAAAATAAGGAGCAGCTTCCAGCCAACGGTCCATATGGCATGTACATTGGCTCCGTTTTCTCTCTTTTTATGCAACGCTCGAATTAACATGTTCCGCGGCCAAGCCAACGCACAAGTCGCTGTCATCGGACTAGGAGGCAGCCACACACTGGGCGAAAAATATCAAGTATATAAAAAATATATAATTTGATTGTATATAACTATGCTATGACTTGCTGCTAATTTTGTAATATTTCTGTGAAGAAATTTTGAATTTGTGTACTATCATTTTTATTTTCCTATTTAACCTTTGCATTCATTTTTCTTTGTGTACACACTCAACTCCAATCTAAGAGTACCGCAGACCTGCATACACTCCTCGGGCGAGTGTGTGTGCCTTGCCTTGCTCTGATTTCATCCGGCGACAAGAGCAATCGCTGCCGCAGCAGCAGGTGCCTGCAACGCCCATTGCGTGTGTTGTCTTGTGCTGTGTGTTGCGGCGGCTAGAAAAGCCAAGTCCCCCAGATAAGCTTCAGCATCGTACTGGCTGGATGACTTGTTGGCTGGCTAGTGCTGGCAAGTGCGTGAGTAGACCCCTCCTATCAGCCAGAGGCGTGCCAAGGAGGGAGTGTCAAGCCAACGGACAGTGGATCATTTGATTGCAACACACAGAAAAAAAAATTAATAAGACAAAGCTTCATATAAAATTTATTAATTTTTTAGCTCAAGCACTTGAAACCCCCTTCGCCCCACTACTCTGTTAGCCAACTGCCTCTTATGGCGCCAAAAAGAAGCCACTGCGACAACGACAACACAACGGTGGTGGCGCTAAATGGCTTTTGCCATATAAATGTCTTCATTGCGTATGAGTGATGAGGCAGCCATGGCCACGGCCACGTCCGTCTGAAGCCCCCTGGTCCCCCCGATCTCCCTTAGGCCACCGCGAACCCCTTGCAACTCCGCCACACGCAGCTGGCGAGACGCCTGTTGACGCATTTGGGTGTTGATTTTTAATTTATGCGCTTTTAATGTGCGAGAAAACATGCATTTAAAGTGAATTTATTATGAATAAAAGTGTAGCATTAATTACAATCGGTTGTCGCGGCAGAGAAGCCTTCGATCTCGGGGGTCGGGTGTTGGCTCCTCGGGTATATTGCTCAACATGATCTCGATCTGAATCCGAATCGGCAGGTAAGCCAATCCAGCATCCTGCTGAAGGGGAAACGATGTCTGACGTTGCAACACTTTGGCACGCATGCGCGGCATTTTAATGCGCAAAGTGCGCTGCCAACAACGAAACACGCAGCACGCCCACTTTTTGTGAATACCTGCGAATAAAAACACACACTCACACACTTATCCGCGACACACACAGTCACCAAAAGACTTGGTCGCGGAGATTTATTATTGTATAATGCGCCGTACGCAGTTTTATTTATTGCTCTGCACGCCAAAAACTTTAAAATCAATTGAAAAGCTATAAAAACGTTCGTTTATTTTTTATTGTTGTCGTTACTTGTGGATTTTGTTAAGTATTTCAACATTTCTTGCAGCTTGCTATGCTCCAAATTGCCAAAATGGTTGAGTTTTTTTTCGTTCCTTGCCATTTTCCTTATGGGTTTCCCAATGGGTGGGTCCCTGTCTTTGAAAAGAGCGCTTTTGAGTTGGCAAGGTGCTTTATCTGTGTGTTAATATGTGGCATGTTAGTACTAGGATTATTTATGAACTATTAAATCAGTGAGCCTTCAATTCAACCCCATGAAAATGTTAAAAGAAATTTGTGTACTAAGACCCTCCGATGTTGGAAGTCAAAAATAAAGAGAAATCGTTTGGGCTTAGTGAATGAATCGTTGCTAGAGTCTCAGATAGTAAAAGTGATAACAAAGCCAATCAAAGGCTGATGAAACCTATACTCAGAGGTTCATTCACGACTTCTGTTTGACCGATTTCATTCACGATTTCTCCCCAAAGCCCACTCAAATTGGTTAACGTATGCAGATCTCCGGCCGACAAGCCGAGAACAAGTCTCAGCTAATGCCTAATCCCCTGACAATGCCTAAGTCCCTTTTGTGGACCCTCTTCGCACAGCATTAAAGCTCTACGATTCCTTTGAGTGAAAAAAAAGCGGAAATGCCCAGCCCCAGATCGCTTTTTGGCAACTTCTTGGGGGCTTACGTTTTACGATCATTTATTGATATTTTGGCTTAACCTCAGGTAAAGTGTCAACACTTTTTCATAGCTAACAGCCATTAGCCGGGCCTAAACGATGGGCCATAAAACGCAGACCGCCCGATCGTAAACCCCCCAAAAGGTGGCACAAAGTGTAAAGTCATAATTGTATGGGATGGCACTATGGTCCCGCTGATGTATGGCGCAGCATAAAAACCATTCACTTTTTGTGCGGCTCTTTTCGGAGGGCCAGGCACTCGGTGATCGGTGGTCCGTGATCAGTGATCAGCGGCCATAAATATATATAAATAAATGTGATTAACGCATCTCTTTACGATGCATCGAAAGCACTGTTAGCCAGGCTCAAGCACTTTTTAGTTGTATTTTTTTCCCCGATTTTATATGGCCATTGTTGTGGGTTATTGCTCATGGCTTATTGTGTTTTTTTATCTTGTTAAGTGGCCTGCTGCTGGCTCATAAATTGTGGGCAACTGTCAGGTGTATGACGAATAACTTGTCCATCGGCTGATTGATTTGCATGCGCCGCTGATTGACACATAGCATCGATATCCACATCGGCATCGACATCAAGTGGCTTAATTTATGCAAATGCGCCACTCATACACAATCTCGAATAAACGAATGGCTCGCAGTCATTCTGGGAACTGCATTTAGCTCGGCTCGGTTGCTGGCCCATAATGACTCCACAAATAATACCTATTCCAGTCGAACTCTGGCAATTAGGCCCCGCTATAAACGCCCTCTGACATCCACTGCGACATATTGGGCGTGCTCCGTTTTTGTGGCTCACAATATTTGCATAAACGACACCTCCAAATGTTGAACAATCCACGCATGAATGGAAATTGTGTGTGGGGTCTCCTGTGAGTCGTGTGATTTATGCCTGGGAGCCTGAGATCTAGCCTCCAGCCTTCGGAGCAAGGGGCTCTATTTGCTTCGCTTTGCATATGGGAAATTTATGGAGGTGGGAACCCCCGGGCTGGACCAATCTCAAGGCCCCAAACGCATAATTCAATTAGGAAGAAAATGCAGCTGACAATGGGAACCGGAACGGTTCATCACTATTAGGGAACAAGGAAATGGGAGTGAGTAAAATAGGTATAGAAAGGGTCAAGATATAGTTTAGTTTATTAAACAAAATGAAAAGCTTATTTCAACAAGAATCAGGGGTAGAATTCTAAATCAATTAATATGAATTGGAAAGGTTTTATGTTTTGGTTTTTATTATGTTTAAAATTTTAAAAATTAAAATTAAATTCTCTGCATGGCATAAAAAATTATTATTAATTATATTAACAAAATAATTCAAATGTCTAAAATTGTAATAAACTTTTCTTTTGTATATCTTTAAGACACCTAAATCCATAAATAAAAATCTGAGAGGTAAGAAAACACAAGCTTGAAATATGGAACCTGAATTTTTTAATGGATAATATATTAAAATTAATTTGAGCCAAACCCAATATTTACTCTGCAATTTTTGTAGTGAACCATACAGTGCGGAAGCCATATTTTTCGTACCAAGGACATGGCTCGCACAGCGAATTAACGGTTAATAAAGCAATCAGCAATTGGCCTGCAAATCAAATTGGCAACAGCAGTGCTAAAATCCAGCAAAATGCGCTAAATTAACTAATTTTTGTTTAGGCAATGGCAGCCACAGTCGCAGCAGCAGCAGCAGCGTCAGTAAAAACAAAGCTCCAGCCGAGAGTGGGAAAATAAATTTGTTGCGCTAACAATGGCAAAACGCTGAAAAAAAGAGGAAAAAAGTCCGCAAAGCTGGCGTGCAATGACTGCAGATTGGCGGCTCTGGCTGGGTTTTGTGGGCGCAGCCCAGCCGAGCTGGGTTTCTGAGTCTCGCAGACTCGGGGCTCCTCAGCCCCCAGCTGACCGTGTATGCCATAACTATTTATGAACAGTTAGTTAACTTAAATGCTAGGTGGCAATTAAAGGGGCGTGGCTGCCGCTGGAGGAACACAGAAAGAGACACGGACTCGGACACGCGGAATCGGACTCATAACCTTGCCGAGAATCAATAAGAGCCTCGTCCGGAGACTACGGACGGCCGAGACTCTAGGGAGAGAAACGTACTCGGAAGCCATATAATTAGCATTTGTTTTTTAGCAAAGCCAGGGACTCGCCCTGGTCCACACCCCGAAAAATGGGAGAATAGAGCCAAAGCAGACAATAACAGCCCGGTCAATTTGTGGTTTCTTTGTTTCCTGACTGGCTGACTGACTGCGTCCCAAATGCCCCAATGCCCGTAATAGCCACGTTAGTTGGCCGCTAATTTGGGCACCATTTAAGCGCGGCTTTAATTAACAAAGGCCACACTCTAATTGATAAATTAAACAAGAGATTCAATTAAAAGAGGAACACCCCTCCCCGAGGCACCCCTACCCACCTACCCAGCGCAAAGGTGCCAAGTTGTTAACGTAAACATTGAACTTCGCAGCCGAAAATGAATGAATCCATTAATTTGCACCAGCGCCCCCAAATTGAAGTGCAAAGTTGAACCCTAGCCCCGAGCCGTTGTACTGCCTACATGTGGGCAGTGGTACTCGTACTTCATCCGAGTCCAATGGACCGAGAGACAGGGAGGTAGAGGGACGACCGATAGACCAAGAAACTGGGAAACCGAGTCGAGGGAGCCATGGGTTGGACCTGGTCTCCGCGGCCGCGGCCACAATCTTGATCGCATTTTTTACGGCACATAAATATATGCCAAAACACTACAATGAAAATATTGTGCCACGGCGGCTGGGCAACGACGCGAAAACTGTGGCAAAATATGAAAACGTTTTCAATGAAAATTAATGGGCAAACGCTGCAAAATTTTGGGGTGCGCACTGCGCATGCTCAAAAATGTTAAAATCGTGACCAGAGTCTAGCTTTGGCATCCACTCCCCTCCACCCCCTAAGGTACCTCGAGCCCAAACTCAACTCTCTTCCAAACTGGACGACGACTGGCATTGTCTTTGGGGGACTGTGTGGCGTGTGATTTGGCAAATACTTAGACCTTATATGGAGCGGCGGTGGAAACTATTTCCTGCGTTGCGAAAAGCCGCCGAAACGCCACAGAAAAGCCTATAAAAGGCCAAAAAGGCTGACCAACAGCAGTTCACATTTTGTGTCATCTGCGGGGCGGCGGCTCCATATTGATAATTCATAAAGCAAACGCCTGGCAGCCCAAAAATGGTGAGCCATTTAAAATTAACGCGCCAAACGGCGCAGCTCGAGCCGGAGCTGTTCAAATGTCAATTTTAATTTGCCGCGCCGCAAGCGATTTGACAGAGAGGTAGATTGCCTCAAAAAAAAGCTAACAGAAACTGCAACAACATTGGGGTATAAAAGTAAGGCTGCCAATCTTCGCTGCAACATGTTGGGGCAATTAAAAATGCGCATACGCCGCGTTGCCGCCGCATTTGCACGCAGTTAGCGACGCGTCGGCGGCACTGGCGATGGCGATGGCGGCATAGTTGAAAGCCAGCAATTTGGCAATACGGAAATCGAAATCAGTCATCAGCTGGCAGTGCAGAAATATTGCATCTCTCACACCACGAGATGCAATCGCAAGGAGGCCAACCCCCAGAAAAGAGCCGAAACTCTGTGTTGAAACTGAAATTGGCTTGGATTAGCCGAGGCTGTGATTCCAATTCCAATTCATTGGATGTTTTGATTGTGCTAAAAATTTTAATTACAAAAAATTACATGGATGGTAAGACACGTAAAGTGGGTGCATACTTTTGTTAATTACTCAATTCATATTTTTTTGGTTGGTTACTTCAGAGAAGAATGTAAATGAGGGTAAATAAAACATTTGCTTGTATACAAAGTGCACATTAGATACAAATTCGACGTGCCGAAATAATTTAAAGCACATATGCAGTTCGTTTTGGGCAAATGCCGTCTACTTTACACCGCATAACGCCCACATGGTCGGGGAGTTGCAAAAAATTAGCCAACTGTTCGAGTGCAAATGCAGGCGAAAAAAAATCACTTTCGGCAAGTCACGCAAATCTTTTCGGCCCGCTCATTAGACTAATGTACTTCAGGCTCAATCTCGGATCCCATTCGCATTCATAATCGCGAACGGAGCTGGGAGACGTGAGCTTTATTATTCAACTCGCGTTCCGCTAGAGCAGATCCCGACCGAATCACGCACTTTATTAAGCCATTATATAAAGGTATTTATTAGCAACACTTTTGCTTTTAATTAGCCAGCAACAGCTCGTTTCCTTTGATTCAATCAATGTCGCTTTGCGTGCCGAATGCGACCCGCGAGTGCAGGCAGTATCGATATTCGAATATTCAAATGTGTTTCTGTTAATTAGAGTTCGGTTAATTTCGGTGTTTATTAATGCCCTGGCCAGGTGTGAACAGAGCTTGGGTTGGGTTAGCAGTACCGCAACCATATTGGATATAATCAATCAGCGTCATTTGCTGCACTCGCGCTTGCTACATTCCCACACACGCCCCACAAAAAACTACATATATATACAATAAAAAAATAAAAAGAAAAAGATTTAGCTTGGACTCTCTCGAAAAGTCAAACGACCCAAGCCGATGGCGTTAATAATGCCAATTGCATGTTTTATGTGCCGCAACGATGCCAATAACAATAATAAACTGCATATTATTAAGCGCTTTAAAATATTTGTAACAAGCATCGCCCAGTCGCATAGTCTGGGCCAAAACCAAGCCGGATCTGTGTCTGTGGACGACCTCTCGCGGGGGCACACACTCCAGCTTACAACTTATACACCGAGCGACACAGCGGGGCTTAAATTCTAAAATAAATTATTTATGATTGTTCCTGACAGCGGATTGAATGAAATATAAAACAAATTGCAGTGACTTGAAATTTTATATTTATTGATTTGCGATTTTAGCTTGAATACAAATGCTGCTCTGCTCAATTTCAATACCTATTTCTCTCTGTGCCGCCATAAAGTGGACAAGTCAGGCCAGACACGACGACGTGGTCAGGTCTCGGAGTCGGACTCCAACTCTGACTCTGACTGTGAGTCGCAGTCGCAGCTTGCAGCCTCTAATCATTGCTCTCTTTTATATGGTTTATGGCATTTCCGTTGCTGTTTCTTTTGGGTGTCCAGCTATTGCCCAATTCATTGCGATTGCGATTGCATTCGCAGTTTAGTCTGGCCGGGGCGTTTTTTGTTTTAAGTCTATTTTTTTTTAACCCGATTCCGTTTTATTTTTGGCAACGCAATCGGAGAAATATATCTCGGCGTGGCTAATTGATTGATGAAGCTGTTGGCACCTTTGCGGGCCTTGGCTAATCACTAATCACCAATCAATTCATAAAATGAAATAATAATAGCAGCATTGGACAAACGCCTGCAACAAATCAATTAGCCGCTTAATTATGACACTAAGCCCGGCTGGCCAGAAACGGAATGAACAAATTACCACCGGCGACATTAGCATAATAAAGCGATGCAACCCCGGCCGTGTCTCATAAATTATGCATAGTTTCTTGGGGACAAAGGCCCGAAAACCGTTCCGTCGATCACAATAACAAAGGTATGGTGTTCGCTTTTCGGTATATTTCGATATTCAGGAACCGGCGCGGGGGAATCTCCGAGAAAGACTGGCGGCGGCTGATAACGGGCCAAAGTCTTTAGTTTGATTTTTTGCATATATGTATTTCATTAGTTGGCGAAAACTGCACGCCACTGCTGAGCTACGGCGGGGAGTGATCGGATCAGGAGGATCGGATCGGAGCTGCCTGCCAAGAACTGGTTCGCATTCGCATTCCACTTTCGCAGACACTCGATCCCGAGCCCAGACCGAATCCGGGGACAGGACAGGATGATGCAGCTGACGACGGCCACGATGATGATGGAAATCGTTATTGACAACGGAAGACGACGACGACGACGGCGAGGCGATTTCCATGCAAATGGCCATGAAACGGAATTTGCCCGATGCCAGCGAAGGAAACGGAACGTACTTGAACCAGAAAACCAGGCCGACACATTAATGCAGCCTGACACCGCAGCCTTGGCCGATCGGGCCGAAAGATATTGGATCGCTCGCTGGCCGGCTGGAGAGGAGCAAATGGACATGTCGGATATGGAAACATTTTGGGCGATTGCCCGGGTTTCAATTAAACTGCAACTAATTGCAACTGACAGCGCCGGCAAACACAAGCCAAAATAAATCATTTATTACCCGCCCCGCGTGAGTTCCAAATTGCCGCTGGTTCGTTGCCTAAGTCTTTTGTGAGTGCAACTTTTGTGCGACGGCAATTTTCAAAAAATATAATAATCATAAAATAAAAACCAGACATGAGCGCCGCGCAGCCGCACAGCAAACACAGCTCTGGAGCGATAAAAAAGAAATCTTTTATTTGATTTCGCAAGCGAAAAACGTTGAGAAAAAGTAGCAAAAGCCAGGCGAAGCCCGCACCGAAATCAAAGCAAAGCAGCCAAAACCGTAAAACTCCCCAGAGATTTTAATGACATTTTCGCAGGCTGGAGGAGCAGAACCGAGCCGGGCTCTGGGGACCGGACTGGGTGTGGGAGCGGGCAGAGGGTGCCCCGAGCTGGAGCTGGAGCTGGGACTGCTGGCTACATGGCAGCCGTCTGACAGACGCGTCAGTACGTGAGCGACGTGTTTAAAACTTTAATGAGCCGCAAAATAATTGCAAATGCGACTCATGTCGCCCAAACGTATCGTGGTGAGA
The DNA here is from genome assembly GCA_018905755.1 of Drosophila ohnishii. Taxonomy (NCBI): domain Eukaryota; kingdom Metazoa; phylum Arthropoda; class Insecta; order Diptera; family Drosophilidae; genus Drosophila; species Drosophila ohnishii. The sequence goes on along the minus strand of JAEIII010043563.1, from coordinate 10,816 downwards.
AAATACAGATCCAGCCCTCCGCGCCAACGGAAGACCCCCTGCTCCTGCCAGCACCGTCTTCTCCCCCTCCTTACCCGCCTTCAAGGAGCAGCAGCACCTGTCCCGGTCCGCGGAGGCCACACAGTCTCGGCCAGAGACTCGGAGTTGCACCCGCTCGGTGTTGGGGCACTTAATTGCCAAAAGCGTGACTTAAATTTCAAAAATCATAAAAGCCACGAGACCAGCATCGCGCGATAAGCCGGCACAGCTCCAATGGCATTCTCGGGAAGAACTCGCCCGGAGAGAGATAGAGAGAGAGAGATTCCCTGCCGCTGTCGGTTGGTGCAGATGTTGGGCCATTTCGCAAATTAACGAGAGAGCCGAAGGCACCGGAGGCAGCTCCTCGATTAGTGGCACTTGGCTAGCGAGCAGCATGTGGCATGTGGCCAATTAGGAGCAGTTGCCGTCACTTAGTCTCGGCTCATGGGCCGCCTTTGTCAACGGATGACTCGGATGGGCAGGTGGCTGTGAGCGGCTAATGGCTCTGCTGCCTGTTTTTTTTATTGGCTTTTAATTAGCAGCGGAGTTTTGAGCAAAAACAAAAAGGCCACTAAAAATCAATAAAACCTGGCGAATTTCTTCGAGTCAGGCTCTGAAATGTGGGAATTTCCGTGCGAAATCCGCTGCCAATATCATCGAAATCGAAAATCGAAAATCACTATGTGGGCGTAATTGCCTCAACACAACACGCACACACACACCGTACACCGCACACCCACACGCCTGCATGCGTTAAATGCCTGCCAACGACAACAAAAAGTATCTAAATACGCATAAATCATTGGAGCCAGAGTGTCGCTTGGCTGACAACACGGCAATCGATTGCCAGATTCAGGTCCAGATTCGGACTCGGATTCAGATCCAGATCTGGAGCAGCAGATACGAGCAAGTACGAGTACGAGTATGAGGTATGAGTATGACTCCAGCCCACAAATATTCCATAAGCACTCTGCGATGGCGCGTTGATTGAACCCCAAGCGGATCGATCGATTTATCAACGTAGCGTTTTCGATTTCTAAACGTTTTAGCGCGTGCCCAGCGCCGTGTCAGCTTAGCGCTCTCTCTCCTTCTCCATCCGTCCATTTAGCCATCTATCTGCGTATCTTAATCCCCCGGCAAACGTTTTCATTACACTCCAGCTGAGTAATAACACCGTATTACTCTGTCGATGTCTGTAACCCACTAAGAGAAGTTCTTTCCCCGTTATGCTCTACATAAATTCCAGCTAAAGATGACAGCACAAATATTGAAGCCCCATTAGAGTTTGGTTAATAGTAATTTTGATAAGCCACCGGATTTTCATCTGTTATAAAGAGTTCGCGGGAAAAACTAATCGCTCTATTTGTATAAAAGGTTTTAGCATTAAAAGTCTCTAAAGCTTAAATTGATGTAAATGGTGAGCTAAAATTCTTTCAAATCCAAATTAGATACAGGAAATATTCAATTTATTTAGAAGTTCCTCTTTTGCTCCGATAGGGTGTGCAGATTTCGGCTTTTATCTTAGCCCTCTGATTGTTTTTGTCCAGATTGTGCGTATTTTTGGAGATTAGCGCATCATTGACATCTTTCTCGCTGTCTTGGCCCAGCAGGTGATGTGCTAACGAAGCGGGCGGAATCCGCTTGGCCCGATCAAATCGGCGTAATCAAGTGGTGGGACCGGAGCTAGTTTTTTGATTTATTTGCTGGGCTCTTTAATGACTCCCCCGCCAGCTGCTGCTGGAGCCTGAAACCGAAGCACACTGTGCCTTTTTTTTGTGTTTCATTAAACAATCATTGACTTCTAGACGCGACTTTATATGACCGTCATATAAACATGCATAAAAATTCATCAGCAGTGGACTGTTGTTTCTCCTTAGCTATCTGCTCGATTTTATGGCCTTACATTTCTGGTCTTTGCTCGCTGTATCGGTGTATCGGTGTCTTGGTGTTCATTTTATTGGCCCAATTTGTAAATATAGCGCAAAAGTGTCGAGCATAACAATGAGAATCCAGACACGAGGTGGAGGGAATGGGCAGAGAGTGGGTGGACGGAGGACAGCAGGGAAGGCTTCTTGGCCGGGCTATCAAGTTCGTTGCCTTAGTCATTCGTTTCGAGTCGGTTTCGTGCCGCATGATTTGTTGTTTATTTGTCATTCGCAATCGGAGGCAAATCAAACACGCACCTCCGAGTCAAAAGTGTGTAGAAATGTTTATGTCTTACAACAAATCTGAAATGCACCCAAAAAATTGATAGAAGAAAAAAGCCAAGCGAGGCAATCAAAATTTATGCATCATTTGCGGTTGGCTTTTCTGGGTATTTATTTTTTTCGCTAGTTGATTTCTGCAATACTCACGCATTATTTATGATTGCAAGGCATGTAATTCGTATGCTAATTGATAAGTATCGCGAAATTTATTAACCGGCCAGCCAACAACAAATGCGTGCTAGCCGTGCGGCGTCAATTTTCAAGTACACAAAACAACACACAGCACACACACACACTGAGGCCTCTAATGCAAAATCGAAATCTTGATATATATAAGGCAGCCCAGCCAGCTCGGCTGTGTTTGTTGCTGTTGTTGCTCCCAGCTGGTTCTCACGCACGGGCGCAGCTGCATTTGGTCAGCGGGTTGTACTTGACCCCGCCGCCCCCGCTGACCCCCTCGCAGCGGGCCGTGGCCCGTGACTTTAGTCATGCCGCCGCCGCCGCCGCCGCTGCCGTCGAGTCGAAATCAAAATCAAGTTCAAATGCACACAGTGTGTGCGAGAGATTCGATTTGCAAGGCAAATTGAGAGTCGCGGCTGCTCCGTTTTTAATAGCGCAAATATTTGTGTGTAACATAAAACCGTCAGCAAGTGCGGCCAACGCCGAAATCAAAATCGAAATTCAAGTCGAAGTCGAGCAACTTTGTAGCAATATCTGAAATATCCACAACATCCACGGCAAACAAACAGGCCGGCCAACAGCATTTGGCGTATCAGCAACATTAATTATAACAGCCACAACACAACACAGCGGCAGCAGCAATATAAGGCGGTGAAAAAATGCGTTTATTTTAAATTGAAAATAAATTTACAGCGCACTGAAAATAATACCTGGCGATGTAATGTAGATTGTAGGAAAATATAACAAGGAAAAGCCACAGAGTGACCAGCAATAAAAATATTATTGGACTACTAAAGCAATTGAAATATGTGGTTTTTGGTGAAAGTTAATAGAAATTAGCGTTTTTTCTAGCTTTAGCATTTAAGCACCAAAGTTAAGATGGCCATTAAACGGGTCGGTTGGCCGTGTGTGTATTTCCAAAGGATGATTGATGTGTGGGCCATTCAATTTGCCTTGTCGCAGCATGATGTAATAATTCTCGTTAACTCCAACGTCGTGCTGTCTGCGGCGAGAGATCCGCGGAATCGCGGCCACAGGCAGGGATCCCAGGCAGGGGCTGCGAGGCCCATATCTACGGCACTGCGTGTCGATCACTAAAAACAAACGACTAGCGGCGAACAACAACACGCACGCGCTCTCGGCAGTGCGACATTTTTGTTGATTCTCGCCTTGATCTAGAATTTTGTTCCTATTAATTGATCTCATAATGACAGACACTTCAAAAGCGACATCACGACGTTTATTAATTAATGCAGGCCAGTCAGCCTCCTGCGTATGTAAAGTGCGTGCCATACACGTATGCTGAACAAATGCCGGCAGCTTAATTAGCATTCTAGATTACACACGGGCACTTGCCAGCCGAACGACCGAGGTGCGTAGCAAGAACTGAGGCAATAATAAATGTAGGGGGTTACGCGAAGGTTAAAATATACTCAGATGTGAGTAGTACTGACTCCGAGTCTGATTCTGGCTAATAATGGGTTAGGGTTCGGTTCGGGACAAGTCAAGTGGTCCCCGGGCCGGTCATTAGCGAGCAATGCTAAACGGAGGCAAATTGCTGTCAGAGCGTTTCCCGCTTGCCAATATCTCAATCAGTGGCTAAAGTTTGTTGGCATCAAGTGCATAAATTAATGAAATTATCAATTAGCTGCTAAGAAACTCTCCCAGCAGCAAGTCTGGCTACTGGTGGTGGTGCTGGTGCTGCTGCTGCTTCCCATGGATGTAGCTGCTGCTGCTGACTATCGGGAAAATCATTGCGCAAATGCACGCAGTTCATGTCGAAACTCAATTGCAATTAAAACCTTAAAGCCAACAAAGCCGAGCCACAGCCAAGGAAGTCCCGGGCCTGTCCCAACCCGTTAGTCGAGTGGAAAATGCTTTAATAGAAATTGCCGGGCTGGCAAAATGTTTGCAATTGTTGTCTGCCTGCAGAGTGCCCAAATTGACATTATCAATGGCTTGGCAAATGCGTTATTTATTTAATGCCACATCCAGCAGCTTCTCGATTGGGAAATCCGCTTGGTACCGTGGATAAAAGTCGATATGTGGCAATGATTCTTTCAGGGAGGATTTTTTAGTTTCCTTGGTCTTAATTAACAAAATTTTTTATGCTTTTCAAACTTCAATGGAAAGGGAAGTTTTTAAGGAATGAAAGGGAGAATATAATAGTTTTCTTGTAATCCAAAGATTTTACAGAATTTATACAGAAATAAAGAAGATTTTAAACTAAATTAGAAGAGAAATATATAAATTAATTAGGTGCCGTATTTGAGGCTGCGATTAACTGTATTATCCCAAACCAAATTGAAATTTGATCAGCTGCTCAAGTCCCACTAATGTTTATCTATTTTATAGGGTATACTTTGGTTGATTGGCCATTTGGCCTCTGTTTCTGTTGTGGCTTTGTTTTGGTTTCGTTTCGTTTCTGATTTCATGCAAATGTTTGCAAATTTCTCAAATTAACGCGTAGGCGAGCCGAATCAAGCCGAAAGCGCTGGAAGTGTCGCCGTCTCAGCACCAGCGACTCCACCAGCTCCACCGCAGCCGCCTCATCCCACGACCCCCCCACCGCAAGTTCATTGAACCACCTACGAGAAATATGCAAATCGCAGATATGGATGCAGGGGAAAATAAATCAAACGGAATAGACTAGCAGAAACAAAAGGAAAACTAATTTCGATCCGATCGGGCGGCCTTTGTCTGGGGCTGCTTGTAAAACCCAGCAAAACGAAAGGAAGGCAATAATTGGTATGCTCGCATTGCCTCTTTATTTCTTGCCTTTTTATTGCGATCTTAGTTGCAATCCCATTAAAGTGAAATTAATGGCCGTCGCCTGCTGCGGAATTTTGGCCAGAGCTGTCGCGAAGATTAATGCGAGTTGCGCTTCCTCACACGAGGCTCCGAGCATTGGACATCCGATACCGAGCGAGGGCCCACTGCGTTTTCTTAATTAATAGCTCAGAGATCTTTATTGCCGCAGATCTTTGTCAAATCAATATTTATAAATTATTTATAAATTAAGAGCCGTGCCGGGCCAGCCTCCGGGCCACAGCCCTAACATGTGGCTAATTAAAATGATGAATGCGAAGCGTTTCAGTTCGAAAATTAATTAAGCAAATTATCCATTTAAATAAACATAGAATGTGCCGCTCGCCTGCTCGATGGCTTTGCGCTGATAAAGTCTCAGCCGCAGAGACAGCGACATAAAAGAGAAAAATAGTCGATCTGGGGATGCCAGCGGAATTCGACGGACGAGTTCGCAGCTTCCAATTAGGAGAAGTCGCAGACGGCGACCGAAAACGCATTTTTAATTGCAATTAATTAGTGCTGTCAGTTTTCCCCATTGTTCGCAACGATTGACAAACAATTTGCCAAAATTGTGTTGGGGTTGTCTACTTTTTATGACCTCATTTCGAGCGGACATCATTAGCGATTAATATGCATCCCAATTCAAATGGAGTTTGATTTTTCCCCAAACCCAAAGCTAGACCAAAATAAAACGATCACGCCCAGTTTTCTGCTCGATTAAAAAATTTATTAGGCTCGTTGGAAATTTCTCAGTTGATTACAGACCAAAACCGATTTCAAAGGGCTGCCCCTGCCTCATGCGGCGTAATTAAATTTCCTTTGTTGCTTGGGAATTCGCTACGATTTTAATTGTGGTGGCCCACGGCGCTTTTCTGCCTATATGTCTAACTATATTTCCCCTAATATCTCTAGATTGAGGCATGCCCCTGATGGGCCGCGGCTCTGTCTGGGTCTGGGCCCTTCATTCGCACAATTAGCAATTTCATGCGTCTTTGTGTCCGGTTGCTTGTCGGTCTGAGGCTCTGAAGCTTCGTGGCCTTTATTCCATTTCGATTCGATTTTTTTCTGTTGTAATGTGTGAAATTGATTTTCGTTTGGCAATTGGGCTTGTAATAGCCAAAACAGTTTTCCCACCCCGCGGAGGTCTCGACAATTAACCAAAAAATACATGGGAATGTGCGGCGGGAGCTTATTTCCTTCAATTTTCTACCGTTCAAGTTGAACTTGTGAGCTCGACGACCCGAAGGTTAGCCACTGTAAACTGGGTCAGTTTTCGAAGGGTTATCCTCTCTCTGTGTAACACCCGATGGCATAGCCTTCTTAGGAACGCTGCTTGTGGCCAGCAATGAGTTGGCTAGACAAGTGCCTGAGCGGCTCTATCAAAGCCCGTTGCTGCGGCGATTTATGGAAGTGGGGACACCTTCCAGCACCTGACAGCATCTTCACCTGGCGTTGCAAGGCACTCGTAACATTTGCAACATTCGCATTCAAATGACACTAACGGCTTTGTCATGTACTGGGCCACATGTAACTGTACGGACTCCAGCTGGATATGCAGATGGAAATGGAGATGGTGCTGGAGCTGGAGCCTCTCCTGGAGAGTCCGTAATCATGCTCTAACGACACAAACAAACACGTATATAATTTGTATATACACACACTGCTCTGGCGCTGTGGTGAATCGTCAGCGGGTTCATATAGAAATCTTGTAATCTGATAGGCATGACAAGAAATATTTTGCTTGTCATTAAATTTACTTTTATTTATGCAGCACTGTCTATCATTGTTGATGTTGTTGCTGCCGGCGCTGGGGCCGGTGCTGTTCGATTCGCGTGTTTTGTTTCGGCGGCGGCTTGAAATTAGTGAAAACTCTTCACATTTGTGGCATCGAGGCATCGAGAAGACTAAGACTAAGCCCGACTGTGTATGAAGAAAACTTCAAAATGTATGCATGCATAAGTTGGCGCCTTATAGTCATCGATTTTCGACCATTGTTGGTGCTGCTTTGCGGCTGTTTGCTTGGCTGCTTTGGGGGGGTTGAGTAATAGGCGAAATATTTGCGCATGCCTCATTACGGTTGCTTTTTGGGTTGCGGTAATCGATGGCAGTGTGCGCCAAAAATGCGAGGGAGTGGCGAAACAAAAGACTTGGGCAACGAACTTCATCCCCCATCGGCTGGCGATCTAACTGGCAAGCGTTCTAGCAACAGCAAGTTCGTTGCTTCAGTCTTTTGTTTCGTTCTCACCGGGATGCGTGACATTTGCCAAAGTGATGACATCACATCGCTGCAATCAAATGTCAGCCAAGTGCGTCATCGATTGCAATCAATTGGCAACGGACAAAGGGCATCAAGTGTTGGCTGGTGGCTAAACGGCAGCCAACTAGATTGACAGCTTCAGTGACTAAACGACAGACAGGCCGACAGACAGACAGCCAGACAGACAGGCACACAGACAGTTAGACAGACATTCCGTCTAGACAACATGTGTAATGACGCGTACATCGGGTAAAAACCTCAATAGCAGCAACAACAATGGCCCGGCATAATGAGCACAATTACTGGCCAAGCAAATCAAATGCAACGCGCTACCAGCGCTTTGAATCAGTCACATTAATTGCAGCAGTCGGCCCGCAAAAAAAGTTCATAAATTACAGCAGCCGTGGCGGAAAAAAGTATTAATTAAAAAAAGGAGGAAAAAGCTGCAACGGTAACAACAGCTATTAAGAAAATTTCTTGTTGACTCATCCGAGTCCACAATTAACAACTCGCAGACTACCAAGAATCGCTGCGGCTCGGCATTTCTTGCACTCATTTGTCGCGTTTTGTCTCAGCCACTTGGCGATTTCTTTGTCAGAGCTCGGCAATTATACAATTGTTGTTATCGTTGCTCTTTTTTGTTGTGTCTGCCGCAGCTGTTGTTGCTGGCTGCTGTGGCTGTTGTCGTCGTCATCATTGCAGGCCATAAATTTTATTTAATTCGCCGCGTACCCCTCCCCGTTCCCAGGAGAAGCACACGCCCTGCTGGCTGGGGATCTCGTGACTTGCGCTTCGCAATTGTGAGAATCGAGAATTAAATAATTCCTTGCATATTTATTTATAAACATTATCGCCGTCTCTTTTTCGTTCTCAAGTGGCAATTTCCTTAAAGCTGATTAGGCCTTTTGAATTGAGTTCTGTTCGGTTTTGTTAAAAAACATTAAAGTTAATACTCTACCCGGTTTAAGTGTATTCACGATAGGTAAAAAAATCGGTTTATTGATGTTTTGAGATTTGGCAGTAAATAAAATAATCGCTTAATCATACTTAAATATTTTCAAACCGTTTTAATGGGCGCATAAAAATAGTTGTTAAATATTAAGCATCGTTTGACCATTTGATAAATCATGTAATGCCCCATCATTTGCCAAACATCAGCACTAACCGACTTCCCCAGTTCCTCTGAAACTGCAGCACTAATGCCTCATGCCATTGTAATTATCCATATAAAATGAAACAAACAGAAAAACTCAGTGTGCTTACAGCTGTATTTCCTCTTAATTGAGCAGGAGGAAAACAAAAAAAAAACGCTTTTCCAATAAATTGCATCACAAGCCTCTCAACAATCGCACTGACAGTGTGGACGCGTCAATTGTTAAAGTGTTGAAGTGTTTTTATTTAAATTGCTCAACTGAACTTGTAATTATGGCTCGCACTGATTATTGCTATTGCTGTTGTTGTTGCACTCCGGGCTTGATTTAGCATAAGCCAGAGCCAGAGAGATAAATTATCTTTAGAGCCATGCTGGTATTTTCACTCCGGCAGTGTGTGCGTTTCTCACTTTGAACCATAGCAATTAATTGTAGTTAAAAATGCTTTAACTAACGGTTTTATGGCCAAAGCAACAAAACGTCCAAACAGCCGAGCAACAAAGCAACAAAAGCGGCAGCTGACTTGTCAGTTAATTGTATTTGAAATCGCTGCCACTGCTAATTGATAAATCTCTTCGGCCACAACAACAGCAACAGCGCCAGGAGCCAGGCCAGGCGCTCGATGGGCGGCAGTTGCACATAAAATGCAATTACAAGCGCGTAAAACCGAGGCAAACGGTCTGGCTCCGGTTGAACCTCAGCCACAGCTACAGCTTCCTCTACCACTTCCACATCAACTCACCTGCGGCAGGGCAAAACGCAAGCCCAAACGCTTTTGACGGCTGACGGCTGCTCGGAATCGGAATCTCCGCAGAATCTCTTTAGTAAGGCACACACACGCGCACGCGCACTTGCACAGTTAACACACGGCCGTATTGGCCAGGCTCGGCTCAATCTATGAAACGCGGATGTGGTTGGCAGCAAAAACTGGCAAGTGAAATATTTATGTAAATTTATTTCAGCTTCTTTTTTCGTTGTTATGCAGTGTGCCCGTGCTGGTGAAATGCATTTGAAGACATTAAGCGGCACACTTGGCAATTGTCGTTGGGGCAGCGATTTGATTGAAGTTGCAGTGGAAGCTGGTCCCCCAGTGGGGCAGGCGATGTCAGACGAGGTCCGGCGGGGTCCCACAGTCCGGCAATCCGACAATCCGACAATCCGACAGTCCGAGTGGCAGGCGAAACGTTGTTTAACAATTGTTGTATATATTTTTTCTTATATCGTTTGCGTTTACGCTTACGTTTACGTGGTTTGGCAGGATTTGAGTTGTCAATTAGTTTGTTACGGCCGCTATCACTCGGCCATTCGGAGGCGCCCGAAGCGCCGTTATCTGCTGCAAACAAATGACACCACAAAATGGCAGCGAGTTCGTTGCCTAAGTCTTTTGTTATTTCTTCTCTTTTCAGACCGACGCGATCGCGGACGCGACCGAAGATTGAACTGGACCTGCCGCGGCTAAGTCAGAGCCTCCGTATTTAATTTGTGTGTCGTTAAGACGGCTTTATTGCAACATGTTTTTCTATATACAATATAATTAATTTACTGATACAAATATTTTATTGCACGCTCTTTATGTGATCTTTTGGCCAGCGAGTAATTAAAAATGAATTTAATTTAATTTGCCTTTTTATTTATATTCGTATGTTTGTTCGTCGATCGAAACGAGTTTAGTTTGGTCTTTTGTTAATATTACTTTTTATATGTATGCTTGGCCTGGCCTGGCTTGGACAGTCTTGGCTTGGCATAGGGCAGCTACCAGCCCCACATGCACGTACATATGTGTTTTGATTTGATTTTATAGTCGCACTGAATGGCTTTTTACTGTTGGCGGACTTTTACGAGCACTATTTTTTAGGTAGCCGCACAGTAACAGATTAAGTTTGAGTGCCAGCTGCAGGCGGGATTTTCATTTTCCTTTTCATTGGCCCCCCAAAAAAATGAATTTCCATTTCGATATCGATATAGGCATCTGCATTGGCATCGGCATCAGCTCGGTATCGGCATAGAAGCGCCGCCCGCAGTTCATTGGCCAGACGCAAAAAACACAAAAAACGAACAAAATCCGAGAGCGACCAAAATCGCACGCAAAACGCCCTGGAAACGCGCACACGCGACTGTGAAAACCGCGCACGCGATTCGCCAGCGACAAAGGAAAATACAGCTCACAGAAATCGCGAACTTTTCGCGAGTTTGCT
>JAEIII010043540.1:0-16296 GCA_018905755.1 Drosophila ohnishii | reverse complement strand
TAATTATATTTAAAATAAAATACTTACAGAACACATTCAGCTTCATGGCGGTCTCTCGAATGCCATTCCTTACGAGTTCGTTGGTAGCGCGGCAGGACAGAGCCTTTCCATGGTCCTCCCTCGTGGGAGTTATAGACAGCACCGATGTGCTCACATTGCCGTCCTCAGATACCTTTCAAAGATGTTCCAAGTTAATATTATTTATTCAAATTTAAAATTCCTTTTACCTTCTGGCTATGGCCGTGCAGCTCGAGGTTCCCCATCCACCAGGTGATCTTCGCCGGCGGCCTCGACCCGATGGCCTGGCACTCGATCTCATATTTTCGATCCGCCGACATCGGCTGGTTGTTGAAGCTGATTTCCACGAGCAGGGGCCGCACTGCAATACAAACAGTTTGTTTATAAAAACGCATTAATTTCCATCCTTAATTTATTTGCTTAAATTGCCATTTAAGGTTGGTTTTATTACCCCACCCACCGACTCGGTTTCTGTATTTGTTTCTGCCTTTTTGCCTGTTGCGACAGCGGCTTTTTGTTGATTTATTCAAATTGTGTGTGAAAAATCGAAATCGAAATGGAAATGACAGGCAATGCAATTAAAATTAATTGCAACAAATTACGATAGCCACTAGCGAAGGCAGCTGCATCGGCAACAATGTCGAGCATAGGGCAGAAGATATTCTGGAACGGACCCATGATATAAAGTGATAAATGTCAGGCGGGAAATACTTGCAGGAATACGGCAACAAATTGATGAAAAGTTAATCTTTTTGGGGCCCAATAATAATTCACAGCAAAAATCTCATTAAAGTGGCTTCCGCTCGCTGGCGACTGGCGCAAAAATCTTTAAAAGAGAAGCAGCTAAGAACCAAAAATAAATTCCGAATGGCGTCGCGGCAGGCTGTTTAATAAATAATTGGCATATGGCCAATTGGCATTGGCTATTGTCGGACTCGCAGATCACAAACAATGCATTAAATTTCAGCCAATAAATATTCATGCAATTATGTTTATGTAATTTGAATATTTGTTAATATTCATGGTGACAGCAATTTGTTTACCCACAAAATTGAAAATTGCCCAAACAAATAGACAATAACAAACATATTTTTGCTCAACCCAAACATGGTCACGTAACTGGAGCTGGAGTCCGGGTTCATTATCGGCATTACACAATTTCCCATCGTTATCGGGATTGTGATTGTTTTTCCGCGCTGTCCGACTCTATTTTTATTTTGCGTTTTGCGCTTTGCTGCGTTCATTGCAAATTATAAATTACGCACTCTGGGCTTCAATTGGAAAATGTTTATAAATATTAAAATATTGTTTGTTGTGCGAACAATTCCGATTGAGTTTGAAGGTTGTGATTGTTTAAATTTATACCTATTTTGCGGGGAAACTGAACTTTCCATTAACGCTCTCACCTAAACTTTAACTTATTTCACGTTGTAATAAACCAATTAGAGGGTATCGCTTCGCTTGATACATTAAAGAAAATTTTTTCCCAGCAATTTAAAGGAGTTAAGCCAACCGTTGTTATTTTTTCAGTTGTTACATTTGCTGCGGTTGGCCGCGCATTTTGTGCGTTAATTTAAAGGCGTGACATTTCAGTTAAACCCAAATGCGATAATGAAAAGGGAAGAGCAAAAGCATTGCAGCGAGGTGTAGTGCAACAATCTACAATTTTATTTATATCAATGCCATTTTTTTCTGTGTTCTGCTGCATACATTACAATATTATTCCACTTTTTATTGTTTTTATAGGTTTCAATGCGGTTGTTGTTCTTGCAGCTGCTTCTACAGCAGCGCTTTACCGTAATTAAATTAATTATGCACATTTGCATTGAAAAATCATTTAAATGTTTAATTTAACGCACCAACCAGGCGAGCATAGAAGACCAGGACCTGAAATCGTGCCGAGCTGCGGTAAATTACTCCAGCGAATCTATTAAATTATGACTTGGTTTAAGGCTTGAAAAACATACACTTCTAATGGAAGAATTGTCTCTCGAATGCAACGAAGATTTTAGTAAAGGAAAACAGCCACCGGGGAAATTTCGACCAGACTTGCATGCCAAATGATGCATGGGAAAATTTTAATTCAATTAAATGCTGCACTTCGGCTTCGGCCAGCCCTTTTGGGAACTTAAATTGTGTGCTAATGAGGAGCACTCATAATTGTTGTTGCTCGGGCGGGAGGGGGTGTCGTGCCGGGCGTAATCTAATTGTTAGTGGCCATAAAATTAACTAATTAAGGTCGTACTTATTATTCAACTGCCCTGTTTCCCGGCCGCCCGTTCTGTCATTACACGCGAGCCTACACACAAAAAACATCGGAGCACTCTGTAGGCACTGAGTGGCGAAACCTGGTTAGGCCCACCACCCCGCCACCCAGCGCTCTGCATTTCAAGGTCATTTGCTAAACATATTACGAAACTGTGGCCACATTAATTGACCAAGTTAGCGACATTCCGCCGCCTCATCCAGGGCATTCCTTATTGGCGTGTTAACTTTTATGTCTTCGCCAGTGCGACATATTCCCCGTGCCCGAACTCGGAGCAATAATATCAAATATGCGCATCACCAGCTGCTGTCGCTGGAACATTTTTACATTATTTTTCGGGTACTGGGAGCCTAAGTAGGAATTGACGTCCAATTGCTTTGGCGTTTTGAGAGCCATGACAGACGCGCCGAAGTGCCGTAAAATTCAATGGCCAATCTTTGGCTCTTAGCGCAATGCAATGGGCCTAATAACCAGACATACAACAAAATATTATGCGGCAATATTCCGAGAATGCGGAGAGGCGGGGCCTGAACTTCAAGAATATTCTAGTACCTTAGGAAAGTTTATACTTTTCAGAGAAGAATTGAGCTCAGAGTTAGCAGCGGAATATTCATAAATTTTTATTTAGATTCTATGGTTTAAGCATCTTACGATTTGATTAGGACAATAGTTACAATCAACTATACAAATTATTCAAATGAAGAACAAACTCTTTCTATCTCTATTTATTAGCACTCCACTCACTCCCTTAAATTGGAACAATCAACTTATTAAGCTAGCGGAATTCCTATTTTCATTCTTGCCACGACAAATAAACTTGCTAGAAACTGCTTGCACAAGCACAAATCTCTTAACCACTCACACTCGCAGTGAAACACACACGAAATTGGCAACAATTTAATTCAATTTAACAATTTGCATTGCCATTGCCCCTGCCCCTGCGTTTAAAAAATTCTCACAAAATAATAAATCCATTGGGGTCATGCACACTCCACTAACCTGGACGCAACTTCTATACGTCCACAAAGAGCGAAATAGTTCGATACGATGCTGGGCCGTACAATATGCACCGGGTCACGGCCCATGCCATGGAAGGTGGGATAAGTTACGCACAGGAATTTCTGGGTACATAGTATTCTTTTTTCGTGTTTGGGTATCGCATGCAATGTTGCTGCCCCGGCCGTTTGCATTTTGTTATATTTGCATAAGCCATTTTATTATCTATTTTTTGCCGCCCAGCCTCCCTGGGCGCTTCTACGCCGCCTTCTTTTTTTGTTTGCCCGGTGCCTGGATGGTTTTTATCTGCGCAGCTATTTGTTAAAACTTTTATCGCAACGCTTAAAACCGAACAACAAAAGCAAGACAAGCAAGAAATAAATACAATAAATAAATAAATTGTTTGGCAAAACGCTTTTAGCACCATATTTGGGTCGTTTAAGCTCGCTTCAATGCTGGCAAAATTTCAATTTATTATGAAAGGGAGGACATTTAATGAAACCGAAAACCGAAATGTAGGTTTCCTAAAGTTGAGATAAAACCAAGGCTCACAGCTTTCCAATTAAAAATTGCCTTTAAAAATAATATATATTGTTTTCTTTAGGGGAGTTTTACCTTTCCAGTTGACTTTGTATTTTCGAGAAGCATAATGTATACCAATACCCCGTTCTGCTCTCAGTTTGTGTGTATTTTTACTTACGGTATAGCTCAATGGTTATGTTGGTGGCCACGTATTTCTTGTGGAAGTTGCTCGCCTGGCAGGTGTAGACCGCATGCTGGTGGATGCGTGACAGGTTGCGAACCACCAGCTTGCTGTTGATGGTGCCGTCGTAGGTGTAATCGACAACGCTGTTCTGCAGCTGCCCATTCATCAGCCAGGTGACAGTCGGCGGCGGAGAGCCTGCAAGGTGAATAAAAAATTTAATCATAATTAAAGTGAACTCGTAAGGATTTTAAAGCAAAACTAAGATCTTTAAATCTTTTCTTGTCATAATAAAAATCAAAATTATACCAAGTTCAATGCTCCCCATTTCAAAATGCTCTTGACCCCGCAGTTGTCATTAGTTTGTGTTCTGTTTTAATCATTAAAATGACAAAATATTGACTATTTTCCAAAGGAGCAACCTTCAAGATTGACTTGCCTTGTTATTACCGAAATTATCCATTGAATAAAGTGCCTGTTATAGTCTATCCTTAGAACCCCTAATTTGGTTAGCTGGTGGAGCTTGTTAACTGGCCACCGCGTGGTGCAATCGCTGCGGAGTGTGGTCCACTTAAGCCGCCACACAAACGCACAGCCACATTACTCATACGCAGCGTGTGGCACTTGGCCGCTTTTAACGACTTCAACTTAATCAAGCGCTGAAATTAGCTTTTGTGTGCGTATATGAGCGCACATTAATTTAATAGCAACGGGTGGTCGGTCACTCATTCAAGGGAAGGCAAATAATACACTGAGAAATAATATTAAATGGAATTAAACTGATTAGAGGGGGAAGACTGGTGAGCATCTCTCTGGCCTAAATTGTCCACATATTTCCATATTTTATTTTTATCCCAACAGTGCCGCACACTTTTCTGCCAGTGTGGGGCGCTGACACAAATAAATTCAGCGACATGCTTGTATATTTTTCTATTATTACGTAGTTATTACGCAAAATGCTTGATGAGCAGCCATAAAAAGCAATGCGACTGAACAAGTGCCATTAAATCCACCTGGAAATTCACTAAAACTAAGCCACGGATGGGCCGAAAACTGCACTTGATATGTTTGAAAAATGTGTGACACGGACACACATATAGATTTTCATACATGTGTATGCACGGAGCAGGATATGCGGAGAGGTGAACGCACATTACTTTGATTAATAACTGCCATTTGGTCGAGTTTTATGTTGTTTATGAAAATATTTCACATACTGTGCATGTGTACGTTCGAGTGTCTCTGTGTGGGTTAGTGTCTGAGTGTGTTTGTGCCAGAGTAGATTAGCGCATGTGTAGCAAGGCGGCTTAATGGTTTCCAGTGATTTATTAGCCTTCCTCCGCCAGGAATACAATGAAAAATAAAAAGGAAAAGGCACTTCGAACGCCACAGAAGAGCGGAACGAAAAGTTTGATTTGGCAATGCAGTTGTGGCTTTTTTTCGAAACACTTTAAGCTGGAAAAAACTTCAGAGACTCTTGCTTCACTTTAAAGCCCTCACAAAGTTTCCTGCCAAGGCTTGTGTGGTATCTGCTGTTTTTTAATGTCAACATAAGGTGCCACAGCCACAGCCACACAGCTGACTTGCCTTTACTCTCCACACAAACGCACTCAAAGTTTGCACTAGTTTTTTTCTTTCAGCTTTTCTTTCTTCTAAGCTGCATTTTTATACACTCACAAGAAAAGCCATAAAGGTGTTAAGAAAAAAAAACGTTTACTTCTAATTTTAATAGTTATAATTAAAGAAAAATAATTCACAGTAAATTTATATAATAATAACAAGAATATAACAATGTTGAGAAAACCAAGTTCTAGGAATAATAAATTAAATTCAATTTATTTTTTGTTTTTATGTGGTAGTTTTTTGGAAGTACTTTTTTATAAAATATAAAATTCTATTGTAGATACAATTTTCCATAGAACCCATCCGTTTTCAAGAGTATGTTGGCTTTCGTCCCCGAAAAGCAGGCTCCTCTCTTTTATTTCTTTTTACTTTTTTGCCAAGTGCTTTGCCATTTTTAGTGCAAGCATCAAAAAACGGGTTTTTGTGCCAGGCAGCTGAAAAGCAGCAGCAAAAGCGACATTAGCATTTCTTTGCCATGTCCACCTGGCACCCACCACGTCCACGTTCTCCAGGTGGCTCCACCCACTTCCTAATGAGCAGCAGCATTCAAATGCGTGCCAGTTTTTAGCGTTTCCTTTCGGCGAAGACTTAAAGCCGCTGCCTGCCAAGTCCGACTCACTTATGCACTTTTGCACACACGTTACCAGGGCGCAGAGAGTCTCTCCTTCTGGTTGCCTATTGTTCTGTTTATTCTCATTATTAAGCATTACACAGGAGAAATATTATAGTTTTAATTATATTTTTCATATTTCTTATTATAGTATTTCGTAATTATATCTCTTCAATTTGATTTATATTTTTCAAATAGATTTTAAACGACCTTCAATGCTGAATGCAATTATACTTAAAAATAATTATACATTGGCAGCAATAGATTTGTAGTAAAATAATTTCAGATATAATTTCACATCCTTTAATAATTAATTTTAACTTCTCTTCGCTTTTTTTGCAGTGCATTGAAACCGACCAGAAAGGGTTGGAGCGAGCGGCTCAGTTATGCAATGCTGAAATATTTGCTTGTTTAGTTTTGCATATCTTTTGCATCTCCTGCATCTGCTTTGGATTTGTCTCGGGTGAAACAGATACACTCCCGAAAACGGGATGGCGGGGAAGGGTCTTTGCAAACAAAGCACTCAAGAAATAGAAGCACCAACAACAAAAATTTAGGACTCTTGATAGTAGCACAAAAAAAGTAGAAACAGAAAAAGTAAAAGGAGGAAACTCTGCCATGCCACATAAATATATTTTATGTTGTTGTCTTTCCTACACTTTCTGTTTATTCAGTTCGCATTCTCCCCATCCCCCCGTCCAGTTTCCCCGTGTCTGCTCTCTGCCATTTGACCTTTTGTCCAGCGAGGAAGCTGTAAAATAAATTTTAAGCTTGCTGACTTTGAGGGTCCCTTTAAAGTCTAACAAATACAGTTGCACTCTGTTGTCGTTCTTATGATTTTTAATGAACCGGTTTAAGAAATTAAAATTCAATTTAATATAAAAATAAATATCATCCCATTAATACATTTACTATCTTTTTTTAGGCTAGTAAAACTAAAAACCAAGTTGTCTCCATCTTCCTTGCTTTCTTTCCACATTTTGCTGTTTCTATTTTCGCGCTGGAAAATATCTCGTGTTGTTGCACGGCCCGTATTGCTGCACTTCCGTGCTCCGAAATGTGCCACAAGAACACAACTACGTTAGCAGTAATAGTAATAGTAATAATAATAATAACAAAAAAAAAGAAAGAAAATTTTATAAAAATGCACACTATTTTGTAGTGGCTAACCTGCCTAGGGCAACAACAATGGTGAACACAATAACAATATGGGCAACGCTCACTTTGGCCAAAGCGGAAAACGCCTGCACTTCCGTTTGACACACCGAGAGAAAAAATGCAAAGGGTAGAAAGCCATTTCTGGCACACTTTTATTATGCTGGGTATCACGAAGGTATTAAGAGTTGTATGGAATTTTATTAAGTATGTCAAATGAATTATTATATATGAAGATATAAAGTTTGTTTCAGAAACATTTTAAACTAGGCCTGCAGTAAATCCTTTCTGCCAATATTTCTGCCAGAATAAAAATTCAACTTTATTGGATCTACAAAGAAAACCAATGTACAAATAAGAATAAATCATAAGAATAACTGAAATTTAACAAAAATATAAGAAAAGGGGTATTAAAATGAGCCTACTGTTTCAGTTAAAGTTTCCCCTGCGACTTTCCACAGGAGAGTTTCTGGCAGGATGGCAAAAGAGGGGAACTGAAGTCAGGAGGGGAGGGAAACTGAAGTCAGGGAGGGATGGGGACAAAAACCACCGTGTGTAAAATTCATGGCGTGCCAAAGAAGGCAACGTTGAATATTATGCATTAGTGGCCACATAAACCCAGAGTTTTCCCCCGGTTTTCCCTCTGCTCGGCAAGTGCCAGCGAACAATGGCTGCCCCCCAGTTCCAATGTATATTCTTTATGATTTGGCAGACTTGGCGTGGGGAAGGGGCAACTGGGGGTAGATTGGTAATTTTTACAACCCACACAGACTGTGCTGGTTTATAACTTCATTTCGCTCCCCGTTTCGCCGGCCTTTTTCGGGGCTGGCGTGTCGCGCTCATTTGCAATTGTGGGCCTCCTAGGCTGCAATAAAATTTACTGCTCCTTTGTCGATTTCGCACACTCTTAAGCCGAAACTGGCTCCGCCTTGTTCCCCGTATTTCGGCCATCCCCCTCCCTGTATCCATCTCCATCCCGGAGCGGTACGCTCCTTCCTCATCGCCTGCCGCTTTTGACTTACTTCTGCTGATTGCACTTGTTTAAGTGGCAACTTTTTCACCACTCTATGCTCTTAGACTCGCCTCCCTCCTGGCTTTTTGTTTTGGCCACAGGATTGCAATTTCTGTAATGGACATTGCATGTTGAATGCCAAAGACCTGACCACACCATGGCCCAGCCAAAAGCAGCTAAGAATGGAAATGGAAATGGCAATGGAGGCGAAGACGGACCAGGAGATGGAGAAGGTGGTGGAGATGGTGCCGGGCTGAGCATAATGTCAGCATTTGCCTGCAATTTATTTCCGCCCGCTGTTTAAGATTTCAGCAGGGCAGAACAGGCAGGCTAGCATTTTCAATTTCACACCATTACCATTGCAGCATAACAGGGATGTTCAGTGGTCAGCCGAAGGTCCTACCTCTTAAAAGACAAAAGTTATGGCCGGCACGAATAAAATGTACAAATTTTAAAATGTTCTAAAAACGTATTACCAAAGTAAAAACAAACAGAAAATTATTTGCTGTCTTTTTCAGACTTAAGTGATATATAAAAAGTAATACATAATGATAAGTAAACATTTTCCTATATCTCATTTAATTATTTTATTTTTAAAGTTGTTTTGGCAAAGAAATTACCGTGTTTTTCCAAGTGTAGCAATTTTCCTTACAACTAGGATCAATTTGTTCCTTTCAACTGTCAACGAGACTGACCACACACACATATATACACCCAGAGAGTCATACATAAACCCAATTCACTTTCTCCCCCTCGTTTTGGACAAGTTTCAACTACTCCAATTGCTTGCCTCCGCCGCCCCGCTCATTTGCCAACATCAACTGACTTCCTTTTCCCTTGTCAACAACTTGGTCACCACCACTCCCCCTACAGCCTCGTCCCGCCAGCCGGAGCTCGTATGTATTCACATTTGTACATTGGCAACATTTTCCTTGCCCCCATTTAATTGGCACATACAACATTTTGAGTGCCCAATTCTGGTGCTTTTCTTTTTTCCTGCGCGCTCCTCCCAGAAAACTACTGACCAGTTAACAGTTGCCGGAGCAGCTTCAAGTGCAGTTTGCTGGCTTGGTGATTTATTTTATGTCAACGTTGACATGTCAAACCATTCAAAGTGGTTTCGCTTCCGCCCAGACCCAGAAACAAAGGGGACTCCACAGCGATAAAGCACGCGACAGCGAAAGCGAATGCGAATGCGAACGCGAACGCCACTGTTGTTGCCAGCTGACATACTTATGTCCGCCACTGTGACGGCTTTTGAGAGGAAAATACGACCCGTTTCCACTCCGATTCAGGATTGTCCTCGGTCCTCTTGCAGTCTCCTTTATTCGCACGAACAGTTCTTATTTTGGTTTTCATTAACAGCAATTGACTTAAGGGTTGTGTGTGCAGAGGGATAAATAGAAGGGAAGTTTGCACTTAAAGCTGAATATATGCATTATATATATCATATTTTTATACTTTAAAGAATAGATATTACAAACAGTCTTAAATTATCCACAATTCAATCAATAGTTTGTATATCATTACCCCAATAAAAATCAAATAAAATTGTTTAATTTACTGTATTACCTACTTTTATTTGCTGTGTATCCAATGTCAACTTTTCGCCCCGAGAGTCATCGATAACAAAACCTGCAGGCTGCGCCCGGATTCTCTGGCCTCTTCCTTTATTTCCTACTTGACTTCTCCTTGCTCTCGAGCGTTTTTAATCCTTTTGTTAAGGCGACACATTTTCGAAATTAACTTGGCTCGATTCCCCCATCCTTTTCCCCCACAATTGGCTTCTGTTTCGCCTTCTTTGGAATTGAACTTTACTTTACAGTTCCCCACCTTATTTATTGTTTGTTGTTTATACTCTGGCCCTTTGTTTGCATGCCAACAAAGGTTAGTTACTCCTTCTCCCTCCATTCAATAGCGCATTTTTAATTTCTGATTGCGTTCGTGCTGGATTCTTTTATGGTTATACAGCCACTTGTAAAGTTTAATTATTGATTGCATTTTATAGGGCCCACAATTAATATTTTATTCCAGTGGAAGTCCACTGCCGCGTATTGAATTCGGTAACTTTTGATTAGCATTTCCGTGACTTACCGCCGTAGACAACGCAGGTGACTTCCAGGCTGCCTCCCTCTTCGTAAGGACCTGCCCTAGAATCGATTCGCAGTCGGCGCTCGTTGAAAATATTCGGCTGCATAGGCGGAACTGTGGAGTTGAAAAGGAAAAGCGGACTTTATTAAGTTATGTTATCTGTTAAATTCATGAATATCCTGATCGCTTGCTATGATTTTCGAC
Organism: Drosophila ohnishii; assembly: GCA_018905755.1. Taxonomy (NCBI): domain Eukaryota; kingdom Metazoa; phylum Arthropoda; class Insecta; order Diptera; family Drosophilidae; genus Drosophila; species Drosophila ohnishii. The sequence continues at coordinate 5,618 of JAEIII010043540.1, read as the reverse complement.
AGCCGCAAATCAGAATCAATTTGGCATTGTCAAAAGCAATGCAAAGGTATATATCCCTCGCATAATAAATTGTAAGTTTTGCGGCTAACCGAGAAATCATTTCAGCTAATTTATGTTTGACTCGTTCGGGTCTGTGTGTGCGGACGAAACAAATATTAATTGCTTTTATAATCGTTTCTGGCTGGGCGTATTTATTTATTTATGTGAATGTTGATTTTATAGCTGCATATTTGTATATATATATATTGTTTTTCTCCCCGGTTTTCAAACTGGTTGAAGTGGAAAATTTTAATTCAGATTTTAGCAGGACAAACAGAAACGATACTGACTTTAACAGAGTGTATAATGCTTTGGGTTTCAAGTTTTTTGAATTTGTAAAAGCATCAGAAAATATATTTTTATTATTAGTAAGTTAAGCTAAAGCCTAAAACCTATTAATATAAATATATATAAATATGTTTCCCTTCTTCAATAGCAATATCAAAATAATTTGTTGTAACTATATCAAGGAAAGGGTTGGTTGTTAAAATTAATTAAAACGTTGTTCGATTCTATCAAATGTTTATGCCAGTAAAGGGCACCCAAAATTGATTGAATCCCTGACATCAGTCTGTTCTGGGTATACGCACCAACAACTTCCAAATTGACGTTGCTGTTGCGGGTCTGCGATAGCTTAAAGTCCACGCGACAGCGAAAGTTGCCCGCATCCTTTTCCTGAAAATGAAATGAAATTCCAATTATAAAGCGCTGCTATGTTGACACTCGCGATTCCGATGCGGACGCGGATGCGGATGTGGATGGGGGTGGACGTTACCTTAACCGGATTTATAAGCAATTCCGCCGGCTCCTTGTGCGTCCGGAAGATGGCCCGATCCTCGAGGACCTCCTCGTCCCGCCAGTGCGACGGGGTCCCTGCGTGGGCGCCACGTGTGTCGTAGCTGTCAAAGGGATTGAGATACAGAGACGGATGCGGACGCCGATACACGCGCTCGTAGGGCGCAGATTGACCTACCTGTAAATGGGTAAATTATTCTTGTACCAAACGACCAGCAGGACTTTGTCGTCGGGCAGGCTGGAGCCCACATCGCATTTGATTTCGGCCGAGCTGTTCACCAGCACGCGCAGGATTTCGCCATCTGAAAGCAGAGATTGAGATCGAAAAACATGAGAACGGCGTAGGAGCTGAGGAAAGTTTGCGAGTTTTTTTATTTTTTAAAATATCCGCTTGGCTGGCAAAATCTCTTGGCCAGGAATGGAAGTCAATTTAGCTGGCAAATTGATTTAAAAGTGGCTGCGGCAACAATTTGTCAAAATGTGTTCAACAATTGCATTGCATTGCCTGTAGAAGAAGCAAAGGAGCATTATGAAGTTGCACTCATTTCGATAAAGTTGTTTGTGCCAACCACTAGGAAAATATTTCATATTTGCTGGCAGCAATTCAAGCAATTTATCAAGTGGTTCATTTGGCCACTTTTTGTCTAAATGGTAGAGAGGGGAATACTCTTTCAGACACTTTTTTAATTAAAGAAAACATGTTTATAGGCAGGATGAAAACTAGCTTAATTGAAAATGATTATTTTTTATTTTTGGTGATCTGAATGAGGTAAAAATTGGCTCAAAACTAAATTATTTTCCTATTTCGACAAGGTGTGGTTCCTAAGCATCTGCATCTCCTGCTAATTGTCCAAATCCTGACCAATGCTCACTGAATTCGCACCATTTCACTAAGCTTTAAAATATCGATCGATCTGCGGAACGCGAAATGAAAACCAAAAATAGCCGAAAATCGCAAAACAAAATCACAACATTCATGCGGAGAAGGAGATTTCGGGCAAGGGCGATGGAAAAATAGATATAGCTGGGAAATGCAGCGACAAGCGACCACATAATGCCGCAAAACAAAGCACAAAAAAAAACATTACGGCAAACCCGGCAAAAGCCGCCGCACGTGTGAGAAGGGGGATTGCGGCGACGGGATAGTGGCAAAGCGGAGCTTAGGGGTGATTACCCAGCCACATGCGGATTACAAAATGGCCGCCATTTTCGTGTTATGCTGTCCACGGGCCTTGTGTGTGTGTGCGTGTGTGAGTCCGAGTGTGTGTTTATGCGGTAAAAATGCAATGGCAAATGCGTCTGGCGCGTAAAAAGAGCCTGGGAAAAATCGAAAGGGGCTGTAAGTGAAAAAAAATGTTTCTGTAATGAACGAAGTTTCAATTACCCTGACGAATAATGAAATATTTCTCTGTTACCTTTGAAAATAAAGCAGAAGAACTAACGGGATATCTATTTTCTATTTCAGCAGAGTATTACTGAGGCGGGCCCCAGATAATTATGCGGTGAGATATCGCTAAGCATCCCATCTTTATATAAATAGTATTGCAACACTCTGTTTTTGTAACCTACTTTCAGTTGCACAGCCAAGCCCAAATCAGACAGATATTCCTTGGGGTCCTTTCCCTAAAATACACATTATTGTAATGGATGCATTGACCCAATTCCTGGTATGTTTTAGATATGTCACATCTCCCTATAAAGGGCCGAGGCGAATGAGTTGCCTGTGACTTCTGTGGCCATCATACTCCGGCACATCCCTAGGGTATTTGGGCGGATTGGAGCGACAAGTGGCTCGAATGGCAAAGGCATGGCAACAGACTCCTGACATCGACATCGACATCGAACTTCACTTGCTCCTGCAGAGGGTAAACGCCTTTGGCACAGCTTTTGTTTCTAATTTTGCACTTGTGTGCGCAATGTGGCCGCAAAAGGCCTATGCAAGGGGGAGGCCCTCCCCCAGCTTAGCACACACAGCCCCTCCCACGGACGCAGGGACATGCTGGTGGCCTGGGGCCTACGGCTTCACTTCACTTCGGCCACACGGAGCGCACCCGTAGCAGACCACATGATAAATAATCGATAAATTATGTGGACACATGTTTAATCTAGCATGAAATGGAATCATTTCCCTTCAATTTGTTGTTAGCCAGGCCAGCAAACAACAAAGCAAACGGGCCGCACAGAAAAAGCAGCGAACAGATGTGTTTTAGGTGCGTGGGGGAAGGACCTATTTAAATATAAATAATGATCAAATTATAAACGCCGGAGAGTGTCCGCTGTCTGCGGCCTGGACACGTCGCCTCTTCGAGAGAATTGTTTGCTCCACGCTAAAATATTGCGCATACGCCATGTTAGACACTCGGGCGACTCAAGTTGGCGCTGTGACAACTTGTCTGTGTCTGTGTCTGGCATCCAGCCACATCTCGCCCGTACTGAATGATTCATTCATCATTTGCTTAATTGCATGCCAAACATTACAATTACCCAAACGACAGCTCCAAGTGCCCTCTGATGAAACGATATTCTGGCCAGGCTCGCCACTACTATCCGCACTATCTCAGCCGGTGTCTGCTGTCTGGAGTTTCTTAATTAATATTTTATTTCATTAGCAGATTGGTCATGACACGACGTGTGTCGTCACAGAACGCTGTCAAAGTTTAAAGCACATTTGATTAGGATTCGGGGGTTAAATGGGACAAATTAGTTGTGCAAAACTGTTGGAAACTGCTTAGTTAATGGGCCTTGTCAATTGCTGTGGTGGGTACAATTTCATGTAGGCAGGATAGAAGTGCTATTGAAAGGATAAGAATAGGCTATTCGAGCTGAAATTGCAGCTCATGTCACTTTGCCATACAGAACAATAATTAGGTTTATCTGAGGCACTTAAAACTTGAGTAAGCAAAAACTTTATTTATTCCTTACAACTACTTTTCCTTTAAAATTAATCTGTTTAAAGCAAGGCTTCATATATTTTAATTAAATTGAAACTCTACTTTTAAGCGGAAAAAAATTTCTTATCTTGAGAAAGCATTCCACAAAATATTTATTGACGAGCCGGGGATTATTTTCGTTACCATGGATGGATGTTACTTCGTACCCCAGTTGTTTGCGTTCATTATGTGCTCAAAACTACGCCCGAGTTATCCCAATTACACTCGCATACTCGCACACATCTCTGGGGCGGCTTTGTCTCCGGCACAAAAGCACAAACGACACAACAACAGCACAAACAACGACACTGACAATGACTCTCTGGATGTTCCTTCACGGCAGGGCCTATAACAATGCTGCTACTTGTTGTAGCTGTGCCGCTGCTGGCTCCCTCCTCGGCTTAATGTAATTGAACTTTTTTCTAATTGACACTTGTCACTGGCAAAGACATTTAAAAAGCAACAGCGAAAAAGAAATAAACTTAATTTTGACGCATTTACACATACATTTATTTCAATTTCCCTGCACAACAAAGACAGCGAGGCAACACAAGGCAAACAATGCAGGATAACTACACCCACACAGTCAAACGACTGGCAACCGAGGCGAGTTGTCTATCTGTGTGCTTGTGCCACAATGGAAAGCCTCTCCACAATGGCACAGAAGCCGTTACTCGGGCGGGCGAATTTATTGCACTGGTGTGAATGTGAATGTGGGTGGCTGTCGGTGAATGGGAAGTTGGAGGAGTGGTTGCAGTCACCGCAAAGAAAAAGCTGCCGGAGTTGCTGCGGCGGCAGGTAGAAGCAGCAGGAGGGCACAACTAAATACAAAAACCACGTGACAATGTTTTCCCTCTTCATTCGGCGGAGGGACCCCGATGATGGAGGAGATGATGACGATTGCTGGCTGAATAGCACACATTTCAGTGGTGCGGCACAGTTGGATGTAGCCGTGTGTGCAGCAGCCGGCAGCAGCAACTTTGTGTCGCAATAGCAGAAAGAAAACCAAACCAAACCGCACGGGAATGCATCAAGCTGTGAAGAGCAGCCAGCTGAAAGCAGACGGCGAACGTCCTGAAAATGGATAACTGGGCGTATGCGTGATGTGTGGTTGTTAAAGGAAACTCTGCAGGCGGTGGGCGGAGGAAGAGGCATACCTGAGGGCGTGATTCTAGATTGTTTCATTCCTGAAATTGGTATCTGGAAATACGTTTAATGTATGTTGTATTTTTAAAGGGGATATGTTTTTAACAGAAGACAAATTAGAAAACAATTTTGTTTACAAGAAACTCTTCTTGAGCTCTTTAAAAGCTGACTGGCACACAACCTTTAAAATGTGAAATGCATGACTTTACAATAATATTGCCTGGGAATGGGCGCACATGGCGTATGCGCGTTATGCAGTGCACTTCGTTAAATCCAATAACAAGACAGACATCGCAACAACATCGGGCGCAACTAAAATAACACACAATCAACAGAGACAGTTAGACAGACTTCCACCCCAAAAAGGAAAATAAACAAAAAAAGGCTTGCTGGTTTTCCCAAGCAGGCGGAGGGGCAATAACAACCAACGGCAGCCTGAGAGCCAGGAGAAGACTGCTGTCATCCGAGGGTAATTGACAGGAGTCGCTCAGAGGAACAGAGTCAAGGAACTCCTGCCTGCAGTTGCAATGATTATGTCAAACTGGTTTTACTACAGCTCACATCCGGACAACGTTCATCGGGCTTAACATGTATTATAACCAACGGGTTGGTTCGTAATGCCATAGGAAAAATACCCCAAAAATGTATAAATCATCAAGGGTAAAAGGGAATCGAGAATGAAAAGCCTGCAGCGACATTTGAGTGAAA
>JAEIII010043524.1:0-16310 GCA_018905755.1 Drosophila ohnishii | reverse complement strand
ACTGGCAAAGAAATACCGCCAAGTCAAAAGACATAAATTATTATCAGGCCTGCTCCGGTAATCATAATTTTTTTTTATTTTGTTTTGGGCAAAATCGTACGATTTCGTTTTTAGCTGCTCCACTTATTTTATATATTTTATAAGTATTTTTACCTGGTTGTTTCGTTTCACCAACAATATGACTGCCTTGGCGATAACTTTTACGATGTAATTAATGACCCCTCGCCAAACAAAAATTTTTTGTGGAACCCGCCAAAAAAATTTTAGTCAACTCTGAGGTGGAGTCAGAAATAAATTTTGTATAAAATAGCTACGTGCCAGAATGATCTTGTGGTGGTCTGAAAAATACTATTTTTTTCCTTTAGTAAATAAGTTCTGATTTCATATAAAAAAGCCATTTACTTTTCATTCCGGCCAGACAAAGGTGCCCGTTTTACAAATCGAATAAATCGTATGATTTCGAAAACCGAAGTAAGGATTTTTTAATTTTAAAAACGAAAAAAATAAAAAAAAATTGTATAATAAAGCCTTTAAAAAATGGCTATTTGCTATTAAAAGTAGCAATTTGTCTTTAATAACAGACTCAAAACTGTTCGATATTTTACTGAAAATGAAAGATCGCTGATGAGGTGAGTTTTCGTCAACCGAAACCGTTTTAGTTAATTATTAATTAGCGGGAGCTTATCATTAACAGGCATCACGAGATTCGAGAAGGGCCTAACAACTTCCTTGAATATGTTTATCTGTGTAGCAGTTAGTTACAAAGTCATATGTATAGTCGGAACTTATTTTCTTAGCCATTAACTGAGGTACTAGTTATTGAGGCAGTCGTTAAGCTTGATATTTATATTGAAAATTATAAAATATTGCAATACTTTTAAAAGGGGAATATGTATTACAATTTTCCAATTTACTTAGAATACCTTATTCTTTTTTTATTAAAAAAGCAAGTCATAAAAAAAAAAAATTATAAAAACATTTTTTTAATTAGCTTAATAAATTCCAATAAATTAAAACAGGTTATATTACTTTGTGATTGTCGGTCTCGTGGGGGTAAAGAGATATTTAACTTATATTTCAGATACTCAAACTTTTTGAAATATTGGCGCCTTTGAATGAATACTCATTCAAGTTTGATAAAAGCTTTAGTTTCAGTAGCGGAGCAAAACACAGTAAACTCACCACGAGTAACGAGTCATTTTGCTTACTTGAGTTTCTAGCGTTTTTTAGAACCAATGCCCGTATATATATACATATGTTCCTTACTAACGTTAAGTTAAGTTTAAATTTCAAATTGTAAAAGGGACAGTTTTCTATACCTTATATCCATTTTATAATTATTTTGATCTGGTGCTCACATTCATAAATCAATTGAATTTTTAATTTTTTAATTAATATTAATAATTTCAGTGAAATTTGTGTTTTAAAGAAGCAATAGTATTAAATAAATGAAAGTTAAATATTTTAAATGAACACATATATAGTACATTTCATTTAATCTAGAAATTTCTTTTCCAAGATTTAAATCCTCAGCAAACACCTGTCAAATGTACCAAGTTATCTGTGATAAATTCTCGTGGCTTACAGCAAAAGGTGAAGCCCACTCCGTCCTTGCTCAGATCCGAATCGCATCCAATGATTTTGCAGAAGGATCGAGGGTCTGGTCGTCTGGTTACGTAAACGTCGTTGTAGGTTATCACCACGTATTTTGCGCCGGAGAGGTGGCTAACGATCTTGTACGTCCACTTGGGAACAGGGATTTTGTTGTTGAGCAGATAAATGGGAGTCATTTGTTGGCTCTGTGTGTTCTGCAACTGCTGCACCTCCAGGGCACCAGTGCAGACCTTCACAACATCGTAGTTTTTCCGGTCTAGCAGTCGCCTTACCCAAGATTCGACAGCCTTCCAGTTGCCGTTGTTGACCGCCGCATACTGGGGAACGACATTTCTGAGCTTGTAGGTAGACCGTTGGAGTTGCTCAAAGGGGAAATCTGCGACTGCCGTTAGGTGCCCACGATTGAAGAGGCAGCTACCCTGGGCTATATACGTCTGGCCCTGTCCCAGGTCAGCCTCAAAGCAATTGTAAATGTTCTCGTTCTTAAAGGCAGCTGCTTCCTTAACCCTCATTGCTCTGTCGGTTGTAAAGCCCAAAGGATGGCGGGAAGCGGCTAAAACGGAAAATATAATATATAATTAATATGATTTGGCTTGATTTTCTACTATTAATACTCACAGTCGAAGCTGCGGTAAACCTTGTGAATGGAAAATTGTGCGGCATATTGCGTTTTATGGTAGCAGCTTCTATAGATTTCCAAAAACCGGCCGCCGTATTCGTAGCCAACAACGTACATTGCTAATGGCGGTGTATTACAAGTTGGATCATTGCTATCCTCCTTTACAGTTGGTTTGAATGCTTTGGCACAATTACTCGTTGGTAGGGCAGGAGTGAATGATCCATGGACATCGCAGTCAAACCTTCGAGGGGCTGCTCTACCCCCACAAAGTAAATAAATACTTCGAGAGACTGGCACTGTATCGCTGTGCAGAATATCCCATAGATTATTTTCGAAGCTTAAGAACGCGTGATTGGTGGCCATTGTGTCTTTGGGTATGAGGCAGCTGGCTCTAGCTTTTCCAAGAACTGAAATATACGTTGCTTAGTTTTTTTATACTTTGATCATTCAGATAATACACTCACAGAGTACCAGACTTAGGATCAGCCAGTGAAAGCGCGACTCGTTCATCTTAACGTTTGGAGCTTCCAACTCGTACTGAGGATCACGATTATCAATCGTTCAGTTTGGTATTGCCGCCTTAATGCTTATCTCGCGAGGTCTGAGAACTGCGGCATTCATCAGGGCACCTCCCAGGTCATCGGTGATAAGCGGCACCACTGGGAGACTCTTGCTCTGGGCCGTGCCCTGGTGATTCGCTCGGTGGAATACCCCAGCTCAGTCCGCCTTTCCCAGTGCCTTTCACTCGGCCCTATCTGCGCTTATGATCAGCCATCAGCCAACGCCGGGTGGCTGGGGGCTGCCTTGTTTACCTTGCCTTGCCAGCTCACGTTTAATAACAAAGGAGTTGCGATGCCCTTTCGTCCTTTCAGCTGCATCCAATGAACTTTATGTGGCTTGCATTTTGTCATCAGCACTCATAAAAACTTATCTAAAATTGAATCTAAGGTGCAGCAGAGGAAAATAAAATAAGATTCCGCACTTGGAACACTCGGAGCCGTTCGTGGGGGCAATCATTAGGCAAAGTCTACGTGACTCAAGCAAAGGGTTGCTTTTCCCATACAGGAATGATGGCCATAAAAATGGGGACTCTTCGACGAATCTGATAAATGTGGGAATTAATCTATAGCCAGACATAAGATAACAATGATACGGAGTCAGACTGGGCAGTCCAATTACTTTTTAATTAGCTTCCAGGAACAGAAGATACAGTATGTATTTAAAATGCTGCTCCAATTCAAGTTTATTTCAAGATGTTTAAAGGGCAAAGATGGTGGCGTTGCAACAGTAGGTGTAACCGGCAGCTGCATTATCCTGCAGGGTCAGGGGGCAAGGGATAGAGGTACAGAATCGCGGCACAGCTGGCCGAGCGGTGGCGAAAATATTGTTGTAGGTCACGAACACGGTATGCGGCTGATTGGTGGAAGTGCGCACCACCTTGAAGAGCCACTCGGGCATGATGTTCTTGGTTCCGGCGCCCAGGATAATGGGTCGCTGGCGCCTCCTGCTATCTGGTAGGGTCAGCCTGCCAGTGCCTCCCGTCTTGATCCTCAGAAAACCGCCGGCGCTAATGCGACCGCGCACCCAACGCTCAATGGCCTCCCAATTGCGCTCGTTGATGGTCTTCCACTGCGGCACCACATTGATATACTTGAAAGTGGCGCACATCTGGTCCCCGTAAAGGTAGTCGGCCGAGGGCGTCAGGTGTCCACGATTGATAATCGTATCGCGTTCGTTGGGTATGTAGCGCTGGGTGTTGCCAAAGATGGCCCGGAAGGCTCTAAAAATGCTGCGGGGCGTGAAACTGGCGGCATCTGTCTCGCTGATCGCTCCGTCGCGAGAGAATGTACTGCATGCTCTTTGCGGGACTGGAAAAATTAGGAGTATTATAGCTTATAGTGTCTCTCGCCATGGATTATTTACTCACAGAAGGTCTTGTGGTACACCTGATGCGTGGAGAACTGGGCCCGAACAGCGGTCCGGTCATAGCAGGCGCGATATAGCTCCAGGCGACGGTTGTTAATAGTATAACCGACGGAATACATGGTGGCTGTGCAGGAGGTGTCCGTGACCACCGTGGCCGTAGGAACTATGGCGGGACGTACGCAACGCATGGGTAGCGGGCGGCTGAAGTTGTCGGTTCGCTGACAGGTGGTCTGAACAATGTCGTTTGGCTGGCAGTACATATGAAGCACCTCTCCTGTACGGACTCGTTGAACCCGCTTCAGGTCGTAGTTGCCGTTGGCCGCTCGGTTAGTGAAGATTCGGAGAGTGCCCTCAACCATGGCCCGGGTAAGCGGACAATCGGCCTGCGACTGGAGAACTGGTAATGGTAACATTGGAAATATGTTTTAAAATTAAAATTTAATCTAGGGTATCTTAATTGTCTTACCTAGTCCCAGTGCTAGACCGATCAGCAGTAGAGAACGCAGCAGTTGTGGAGCTCCCATGGTGGTGGATAATCGATGAGCTGAGAAACTTATGCTTATATACCATTTATGCCGACTCCCAAGGTTCTCGCTTACATTGTTCTGGCCAAGCTCGTGGGCACGTGTCTGCATTCAGCTGGAGACAACAGACTATTTTTGGCAACAAACATATTTTCCGCATGCTGAAAAAGGGCTTTATTAATTTGCATTGTTGTTGCAGTTGATGGGCATCTGCAGCCAAGAACACACTGCATGCATGTTTGCCACTTGACTAAGCGAAGTAATTTGTATTTCCAATTTCCCCTTTCTGAGGTCAGCATTTTCAGCCTTTATGCAGAGAGTTTTTCCCTCGATTTGGCATTAAAATGCAATTTATATCCTAAGATATATCAAAGGAAAAATATGGTATTGCAATTAGGTTATATAGGAGGAATTACCTACAGTTAATGCTTGGATGAGCACAACCTGGCTCAATATTGGTATGAATTTTATTGAAACCTAAAGCTAAAAATTAAGCACTACATCAGCTACATTAGCAACTTGTTTTTGTGTATATAATAAAAGTGCAATTCAAAGCAAATCTCGGCCAGACAGGGGCTGAAATAATTGCCTTATAATATCCGTCTGTGGGTCGTTGTCTGGCCATTTGATGTGTGTCCTTGTCCTGGTCCAACTGCTCGGCAGATGCTCAAGTGGCTGTGTGCTTTAATGTGCATGTTGCGAAATGGTTAATGCTCGACAAAGTATGCTAGGCTTTTGTCTGCCTTCCGTTTGGCTGGGTTTCCGATGGGGTTCTAGCCGGGGCGGAACAAGGGATAGGAGACAGGGGAAAGGGGCGTAACGCAATTTCCGCCGCTTACGAGCAATTTGGCGCTATTTGGGCACTTTTAATGCATGCTCACAGAGGCGAACCAAATTATGGCGTATAAAATTTGCGACTCAAATCGTGCGGCTGCTGCTCGTGTAGAATTGTAATGGTCAATAAAAATAAAAGGGGCAAAAGGCAGCAAAATCAACAAGCCGACCACAAAAGCGGAGCATAAATTAAATTGTGCCGCACTGCAGGCAGGAGGCGTGTGGGTGAGTGGGTAAGAGTGCCGGCGATGGATTCATAGACATGGAGGGATAATGCCGGCTGCGCTGCAAGTGCTCGGCCCATTTACAATGCCATTGAGTTGCGTGTTTACAGCACAATTACAACTGTTAGGTTTTATGAGAGCCCAGTTCAACGCATGTCCGGGCTGCTAAATTTATTCTGCACTTTTATGAGCTCCCAGTGTCCGGGACTCTTGCCCGCTACTCCATCAGTGACTCCACACGCACAAAACAATTTCGCAGGCGGGCGTATTTAAAAGCAACACACCGCCCACCCCAGACCCTGCTGAATAATTTATTTAATGTCTACTTTTAGGCGCAACCCTCACAGCCAAGCAACGAAGCCATCGGCAGCGCCTTTATTGCACTCCTTCACTCGCAGCGCACGCATTGAAAAGCGTTTCGCCTCCACAATCGCAGCTTGAATTTAAATGGGCCAAAAGCGAGGGCGTACGCAATTTATGAGGAGCCACCGAATGACCATTAAAACGGGGGGCGGGAGTCCATTCCGAACGGGGCTCGAATTGGAAGAGTTTAGATGCGTTTTAAACTGCCACGCGAACTTTTACGATTTATGAAAATTGATTCGCGGCATTAAACATAAAAGTATATATCTCATTTTGTTTTAATTTGCTTAATGGGCAGTATATGGTGTAAATTAGATAATTAAAAATCGCTTGCAAGAATCCTAATCAGGGATCTCCACAGTTTAGGGTCTGAAAGTGGCGGTATTGCAACAGAAGGTAAATCCAGACCGGGCATTATTGGGCAGCTGGACGGGGCAGTTGACGGGCTGGCAGAAGGCCGGTGCCGCAGGACGCTGGCGGGCGAATATGTTGTTGAGCGTAAGGAAGGCCACTATGGGCCGGTTGTTTGCATCCCGCACTATCTTGTACATCCAGAGGGGCACTGGGTTCCTGTTGCCGCTGAGGAAGACATTCTTGGGTCCCGTGGACGAGGGCAGGGACAGGACATCTCGTGCTCCCGTGCGAACATTCACAAACTGATTGCCGGTCACCGAATTGCGGACCCATCGCTCGATGAGCTCCCAGTTGCCATCGTTGATGGCCTTGAACTGCGGCACTGCGTTCACATACTTGAAGGTGGAGCACATCTGGTCTCCGAACAAGAAGTCAGCCGAGGCGGCCAGATGACCCCGATTGATCACAACGTCCTGGTTGTTGGCTATAAAGTTCTGCTGGTTGCCAAAGAGTCTTCGGAAGGTGGCGTAGATGTTCCGGGTTGTGTAACTGGCCTCGTCGGCTGCGGTGATCACTCCATCCGAGCTGAACTGCACACAGGGTCGCTGGGCAACTGAGAAGGTACACGAATAAATTCACATATATACAAGAGTATTAAAATATTCTGATCTTACAGAAGGTCTTGGCGTACACCCGGTGTTCCACAAAGACAGCCCGAACTGATCTCCGGTCGAAGCAGGCGCGGTAGAGCTCTAGGAACTGGTTGTTGCCCACATTATGGCCCACCCGGTACATGGTGGCCGGGCAGCTGCGATCCTGGACCGGCGTGGTGACGGCCGCCGGTGGCCTTTGACAAGTCATGGGTAGAGGGGGCCGGAAGGCCAACGCATTACCCTGTGCCCGCTGGCAAGTAGTTTGCCGTATGTCCGTGGGACTGCACCACATCTGGAGCACCTCATTGACAGGCGAACTGGCCGTCCGCTTTAGCGAGAGTTGGCGATTTGGAAGACGCACCATAAAAATACGAGTGGTTCTCTCGACATCAGCCCTGGTGAACCGGCACTGGGCCTGGGCTAAAGTTGAGCAACTTTAGACATTTTCAATTAATTTTTTAAACTTTACACCTTACCCATAGCACAGAGTGCCAGAATGGGCAGCAGTTGTCTCCACATATCCGTATATTCCAGCTGGACAGCCGATCCGCTGCAGATCTATTTATACTGCTCGGGATTGGGTGCAAGCTGTTGGCTTTTATGTGAGGTGTGTGCACAACTGTCTCTTGATAATTGGAATTCATTGTTGATTTTTTTATTGTGACCCAAAAATAAAGATAAAAGTAACTAAGGCGTAATTATATAATATTTCTGGGTGCCCAGCACGTGCACTTTGTCCTCGAAATATCCGCGGAGAAAATAAAAATATAGCAAAATATAGACCCTTAAATGTGACCAGATCCAGCTGTTGGCTTAATTATTTGCAGATTGAGCCCAGGTAATGCACAGCAGGCAGCCATGGAGGCCATGGAAGTGGTGGACCTATGTGGATAATGTCAACCTTTGTGTGCATATGCTGCTGCCGTCCGTCCCATTGGAAATGTGCCTGGCTGAGTAAATGAAATTAGTTATTGGCCCGATGCCACAACCTGACCAGAGCCGAGGGCCAGGAGCCGAACCGAATCACTTTCCATTTGCCCAGCGCCCCATGATTTCATTATCGATGTTTGTTCCCCAAATAACATTAGTTCGGTTTGGTTTAGCATTGATTTCGTTCCCTGTCCGTGTCCACTGACCAACAACAAGTCATGCTGTGGCTGCAGATTGTATTTGTGGCCCATGGAGCCGCACAACAAATACATGGCTACATGGATGACTTTTTGGCTTGTTTGCGGAAAGGTGCAATAGCAATGGCATCCGCATCCTGGACGCCGTTGTGCTCCTGTCGAATATTTCATAAATTTATATGTTCCTGCTAAATCCCTTAACGACTGTAAGCTTTTCCGTTTGTGCGGCATGCAGAATGGCAGAATGGCGGCAAAACTAATACATGCGCATATATAACGCCGACTTAGTGCTGTAGCCGAGACGTGCCAACTTTACATGTACGTACGTATGTGTGCGTTACGGGGGAATCCTTCCGAAAGGAAGCTTTCCGAAGGCAGAGACATTTGACTTTTACGCGCAATTGAGCCGGAGAGCCCGGGTAGCTGCCATAGCTGGAGTAGCTCTTAGCAACAGATCTTGGGCTGCCATCAACGGCCCACTTGAGTGCCCGGGCCACGCCCACGCCCTCGCTCAGCGCCCAGCGCCTCCGCTTATAAATATTTATAACAGCCCACTCGACACCCACTAAATTATTAAGTTAATGTGTCGCGCTATTCAAAAAAGGTACTCCACAGCCGGGGGACCAATAAAATTCCTAAGACCCGCATCCACATCGCTGTGGTTGTGCATGAAATGTGTGTGTGGCCAACACTTTGACAATTTCACGCGCTCGGCTCGTCTTGGATCTGGATTGAGGATTGAGGGAGACGTGCCTGATGTTTCTGGGTGCGTGCGGGCCACGATTAATAAGCCTGCTAATGTTGCGCGAAATTATCGGGGAAATGGGAAAAGTTTCGGCGAGCCTAAGATTTATAAATGGTCCATGTTTGGAAGTGCAATTATAAGGCCACAAAGACATATGAGCGATGGCAACTTAAGGAAGTTAAAGACCATAAATCAGGGATGGGTCTTAGCGGGGGACAGAGACTTATGAAGTTTTCTGATATCTGGGATCAGGCCTGTCTTTCTGTCCGCTCCTGCCCGCCAGCGGGCCATTTAAAATTCCACTCTCTCGTCTGATGGGTCGTATACGTTATATTGCTATAGAAGCCGCATGTGGACAATACGTATACGTAGGGGTGTGCGAGTGTTTGTGTGTGTGGGCAAGCTTGCATTTGGGGAGCTCCACCTTTTCACTAACACATTCCCGTTTGCGGTCAACGGCAGGTGCAATGCTTGGTCCGTCGCTCTTTGCCTCTCAGCTTGACGTTTATTAAATTTTCCCCACCCAAAGCCACAGGAAGCGCAGGATGCAATGGAGCCTGGGAGATGGGAGCTAAAAGCTGGGAGCTGGGAGCTGGGGGCTGGGGTGTGTGCACTTTATGCTCCACTGCGCGCCAGCTTAAACTCTTCTACGAGAGTCTTTAAGCCGGCTCCATTGACTGGAGCCGCTTGAGCAAACACTTGCCAAGTATTTCACTTCATTTTACTGTCTTCCACGCCGCCGGGCGCTTTATTTGATTCGGTTCCCTTTTGGAAATATCATCATTAGGGCTACACATGCGACGGCGACGTTCAAAGCGAAACGAAACGGCTCCATTACATTACGGTTTGCATGCCCTCAATTTCTGGGGCAATTATTTGCTTTGTAGCCTGCCAAAAAGGCTGCCACCAGCAGACAGACAGGGCTGCTGTTCTTGCCGCTTGCTGCTGCTTCTGCTGCTGCTTGCCGCTTTTACACAATTTCCTTCCGCTTTGCTTTCGCCGGGAAAGTATTACGATGATTTGCATAATTTTAGCGCACCTACAGCAGCCGCAAAATGAGGCCTAAACCACGGCCCCTTGCCAGCTGAATCCTCCAGCGCATCCTTGTGTGCTCCGGTCATTTTTTTTCTTTCGTTGTTCGCCTGTTCGTTTTTTCGGCTCGTCTTTATCTGCTTTGCTTTCACGGCGCCTTTGTTGAGGTGTGGGTGCGGGTGCGGGTGCGGGTTCTGGGGGACGGGTGTGAGTTTCAGGGTATCTTCGGGTCGGGTTCTGGGGGTGTTGTAGCCTACATTTTTGTAACTGATGTGCTGCGTTGGCTCTCTGCTCGAATCCGCTCCTTATCTTTGTGCCTGATCGAAATTGCTTTTGTGTGGTTGCCGGGCCGCCCTTGCCGCTCCTCAGTCGCTGTTGCTATTTTAATTTCAGTCATGTGTGCAGCTGCCTGCTGTCCTCCGCCGCCCCTCTGCCGCTGCCGCTTCTTTTTAGGCACTTTTGCAATTTTCTGCCTGCTTTGGGTTAGATATTCATATCAGCTCCCTACATATTATAGCTATTTTCCGCTATAACTGTTACTGATTGCCGCTTTGTGGCAGCATTTTTTTTTTTGGCCCATCCCTGATTCCCATCCCCATTCCTCAAACCCCCCACTTTTGAGCACCAATTGAGATGCAAATTGCTTTTGCCTAGAATGATTCGAAAATAATTCAGTTGGTTAGCATTTTTGCTTTTATAAATTCTGCTCTCCCTTTTTTCTATCTTGAATTTCTGCAGTCGAATTAATTTGATTCACTGGCGATAATCCGTGGCCTTAAAGTTGGGCAATATAAATTTGAATTCTTCATTAGGCTTTACTAATATAGACTTGTCCTAATGAGATGTGTTAAATTTGTGACTTGACATTTGATAATGATTTCGGTAAATTCGCTGTGATTGAATAAGGAATTGCATATTTTTTTACATTTATGAATCATTTAACTGAATTCAAAGTCTTAAGTGTTCCTGCTAAACCTCAGAGAATATTTCTTTAACCAAAATAAAACCATTTAAACAAATAAAGAAAAGAAGCATTACCCAGCCAAGCTGCTTTGGTAGAACAATGCGCGAATTTTTCGCAAAGAATTTTCCGTTGAGGTATTTCGGGATCAGGGTTGCCGCAAATTGTTGTGTGGCCAAAACAGCCGCATTTATTATCATTTCGGACACACATATATAAAGCGTTTTAGCGCTTGTCGCTGCCACATGGCGCTTCCATTTCCTTGTTCATTTTCATTTGCAAATATTTATTTGTACATTTCCTCTTTGCACTATTTACCCACTTCCGCTGCTCACACACACACACACATACACAGTGACCCGAACGGGCAGGCTTGAGGGGGGCTCTCACTAAGGGCTTTCATTTTCACTTGCCAGAAACTTTGAAAGCCAACACACATACACTCACTCCCGAACTGCTGACCCAGACTCAAACTCAAATGCAGCTCTGCAGATGTGAGTGCGAATGCGACGTTTTAGTTTTCATTTCGGTTTCGGTTTAGGTTGGGCTTGGGTTTGGGCTTAGGTCTCGGCCTGGGCTGGGCTTGCCTCCCTGCAATTTGCTAAAACCTAGCCAAAATGCCAAGCTCCTCAGGCGATATGAAAAGAAGACCGAAGCCAAAAGCCTCGGCCCTAAAAACCTGGGATTAAATTCGTAATATGTGCCTTCATTTCTTGTGGGTTGAATATGCACTGAGACCTTATTTATAATCAAAAATCATTGTTAAATAAAGCCTGACTTGCTGAGAGCTCGTCATTTATTTCCGACTTATCAGGCAATTGATTAAATGTCTCACCCATCTCAAGCCAGGACGTCGGATTAAAGCAGGCCGGGTCACGAGGGGAATCAGTGCCGAGCCGAGAGCCGGGATCTGCGATGGGATGCCGTAGCAATGGCCGTGCCCATGTCGACATGCACATCATAAATGGTTAATGGCTGCATCCTCGTCTGCCATTCGAATCTGAATGTGCAATGCCAGTGGAACTGCAGCTGGAGCTGCAAAAATTCGAACTGCTCGCAATCAGAGCGGATGTCAGGAGTCGCATCGAGATAACTCCATGTGCATTGCGTGTCTGTTAAATTAATAAATAATTGCCCGTTCAATTTCCCGGCTGGCTGTCCTCTGTGCTCTGTTCTGTCTGACGACTCTCCTTTTCTTTGCTGTCCGGACGCAGACCCGGACCCGGACCCTGGCCAGGCCCGTGCTCGTACAACGTTCGTCGGTTTCCTATG
The DNA here is from genome assembly GCA_018905755.1 of Drosophila ohnishii. Taxonomy (NCBI): domain Eukaryota; kingdom Metazoa; phylum Arthropoda; class Insecta; order Diptera; family Drosophilidae; genus Drosophila; species Drosophila ohnishii. The sequence goes on along the minus strand of JAEIII010043524.1, from coordinate 4,062 downwards.
CGGGATTTTCGCGCACACCTGTCCACAGCTGAGCCAGATTAATTGCCTATTTGGCCGCTCTCGGGCCACCTTCGGCGCGGCTTTTTCTTTGTTTAATGATAAGCCGTGCCCGAAAAATCTCTGACACTGACATGCTAATTAATAAATTATTTTGCAACAAATTAATTAGATCGGTGAAAGTGATTGGTCATGTTGTGGCGCCAAGAGCACGGAAATTTATAGAAGAAATCTGGGATATGGGTCCACTGATTGATAAGTGTCTGTGAGACGGTGATTTTTAGTTTCAACTCGAAAGGAATAAGTTGTGAAAAAGGGGTCGTCCTCAAGACGAAAAACTCAATTAAAACAATCAATATAAAGCCGAAGCTGAAATGCGGTAAAATACATTTTATAAGTATTTACTTTGGCTTTTATTTCAGATTCCCAAAAAAATATAAATATAGTAGAATATAAATTTAATATGAATTCAACTTTTCAGACGGTATATAAAATGTGCTTGTCCCAATCAAAAAACTTGTACATCCTTTTATAAATTACCCCATTTTCCCTTATTAAACACATCATCACCCAAATCGTCCCATTTATGAACCGTAACCAAGAATCTCCTCACATGTTGCTCCTTCCATTTGGTACCTGTGACCCAGCCTTGGCCCGGCTTTTCTTGGCTTTTGTCCCGACACGCACAGGAGGCCCCCGAGTCGTCGTCTGTCATCATTAAAATAATTTATCATCCTGAATCTAGTGCGCTACCCATCGCCGCACATTGTTTTTATCTGGCCCGTATCTAATTTGATAGTAAATATTTTAATTAAAGGAAAGTAATTATTGGCCAATGCCTTTATTGCATGCTCAAGCTTTTGAGTTAATTAAAATGTTTTCCTCCCTTTTTTCACCATATTTATTTTGGCGAAATAGTTGTTAAAGTTTTATGACAGCCGCATAAAATATGAATTCGGTCTGCTTTCAATTACAAAAGCAGAGCAGCAAAAACAAAGCAATTTCTGTTTAAATATCGTTTATTACTTTGCGCTCAACCATTAATTAAGGGCAAATGCCGGGCGATTATTGCGTGCCTGGTTGGGTGAGCAACCTGCCGCGCCCGTGACCAAGCGTCCTTCCACCCACGGCCCACACCTGACCCTTGGCCCCGCCCCCGTCCCCCTTCCAGAGCATCTGGCATCTTGGCGAAGGGCAAATGAATGCGGAGACAATTAATTGTTGCGCTGTGTGTTCAGTTCGCGCTTTCAACATTTCATCTGCAGTTGTCAGTTACTTTTGTCGTGAGCCTCAGCCCCCATCTAGATCCCCACTGCAGCGCGCGCTTATGATAAATGAGTTGTTGCCACAATGCGGTGGCAGTCTGGCGCCTTTGTGTGTGCACCAAACATTTAATCCTTTGGGCTTCAAGGCATACCAAGCGGCCATTCATTTAGTTTCCATTCCCAGTGCAGAGCCACTTAGCGCGATACCCTCGGCATGGGGCATAATGAGCAGCCGGTGAGCAAAAGGCCGTCAGTCACCCAGCATCAGCACTGGGAGAAATCGGCTAAGACTTCTTTAAAGGGATTACTAAAAACTAATATTATATGAAGAAAATATATTTTGTGAATTAGGAAATCTAATAGCTGATTTAATTGAATAATAATATTTCTTAAACTAATTAAACATGTGTAAATGCTAATTTTTATGTGTTCTAGAAATTTATGAAGCTGCTCCTTAGCTAGGTTACCCATAGTTTTTCTTAGTGTAAATGCCTGGTCTGCCACTGACACCCATAAACACCGACGCTTTAAAGCGATCCGCAACCGAACGGGAAAAGTTTGTTCGGCCAAGTTCTCAGTCCAGTGCCCAGGTGCTCAAAGTTGCAAGCTGCATGTGCTGGCAGATTCGTAGGAAAGTTTACCACTTCGGCTTTGGGCAGTCCCGAGCACACCTGGGACCTGCATGCGGCACATACTCTCATATTTATATAATGGGTGAGAGAGATGGTTGCTAGAAGAGCCCCTCAACTTTGCCTTGCACTACTTGGCCAATTAATGTGTCCAGGACTTGGTGATGAGTCTGTGTCGGTGGGTGGGTGGTTGGGAAAAGTGATTGGAAAGGCTGGCTCCCACTGTGTGCATATTCGATTAAGCAAATCCCGGCGGGAGCGCGTGCCGCAACTTTCGTAATTTATTATTTTGCTTATTTTGTCAACAGAACTTACAAAGCCCTGCCTCCCGCGAGCCCACAGAGCCCTGACAAGCCGCCGCAATGCGACCAAATCACATATAAATTATTGCGTCAAATTGAAGCTGCTGCCCGGACGGACTGAAAGCCGATTTAAAACTTGACACACTGTGACAGATATACACATGTGTATTTATCGCACGCGGGCCAGGGTGAATCGGAATCCGGCCCATAAGCTGGGGCATTAAATATTTTATTTTTTTTTTTAACTCAACACCGACCCTGCCGTGTTTTGCCCTCCCTCTTTGCAATTCAGGAATCCCGAAAATAAGCTCCAACTGTGCTGCTGCTGGTTGCCAAGGTATCCAATCTTTAAAGTCATGCTACGAAATCCGAGGAATATTATTGAATATGCAGAGATATTGTGGAGTAAATTATCTTAGTGTTAGAGGTAATTCTGGTTTCTCAATTGATTTTAAAGAAATTGAATGCATTCTTTAAGTCAGTTCCATATGGCGAAATACTTTATAAACATTTGACAACAGTTTTAAAAATATTTGTGGAAATGTTCCAAAAGTTGAAATGATGAAGACATCTGCTTTATATAAAGCTATGAACGGGTCCCGTGAATTTTATCCGTTTTTATTTGTACATCCTTTGATTCTGCAAGCACTTGAATATTAGAAAATACAACTACCACGGCGGCATCAATTTAATGGGTGGAAACCGGCCTTTTTCAGTGCGAGTCCAGTGCACGACGAGCTCGTCATTGCTCTTGCGCTCGAGAAACTGGAGGGGATTCATCCTGGCCTCAACAGGTGGCTCACTTGGCATCAGCTGCTGTTTGACGGCAACACCGCATTTTCCATTGGGATCCAATTTTGACTTGCCTGCGGAGAGCATCCTCAGCATAAGGATATGGGTTGCACTTTAAGAGAGATTAAGACTTACGAAGGCTTGATTGCAGGGCTGGCTCCATTCGACGACGCATTTTCCTTATCCGAAAAAGAGAAACATATACTAGGCGAATATTTATAGAGTTTGTTACTACGTTGTGTGTTGTGAGTGACACGTAACTCAGAACAAATCGTGTGCATTGAGCGATACAAGCACGTGAATAATCCCTCAATTGTTGTCGGGATTAGGGCGCTTCGTGGCTGAAAGGACTCTACGGATGTGAAGGCGGAGATCCATTTCCATCCACGGCGTTGATGTCATCGCCCTGCTGATAAATCTAAAGAGATTTGTTGCGCATCCATCAAACTGAGCATTCTTATTATTCAAAGTACTTACACTTGCGCCGCTTTGGAACGTTTCGGGCAAGTGCGTGTCCTGCCGTGAGTCTGGCTCCTGCTCCTGCTCCTGCTTCTTCATATATGTTAAGGAGCAACAGTGGCAAAGCAAGGAGCACTGATAAAAAGCAAGCGCCGCAAATAGCACACTCACACATACAAAATCCATTAACTAAAGTGTCAATTTAGTGACAGAGATAAAACGTCACACGCACAGACCTACAGATACAAAGCCTTGGACACACGCACACATATGCACAGCAGAAGCAAAACAAACGGAGGGGGGGAATCGGGATTAGAGGGACGAGGACGTCGACGAGGCAAGGAGAATGTCACTGGAACTGCCTTGGCAAATAGCAGAGCACAATGAATGACAGCACTTTGTATTTTTCCACGTTTTTTTCCCTCGCATTGCTTCCTCCTTGCTCCTTTGGCTGTTGCGTGCTTTCTTCCTTTATTTGTTTGCTCATGTCAAAAGATCTTGGGATAAGGTTATCGTTATCAGTTCTTGTTATTGTGTGCGTATGCTCGGCTAGGTCAAATCACCTGTTACATGTTACATTGTCTTGTCCGGGCGGGTTTCTTAATAAGCGATTGCAAC
>JAEIII010043519.1:0-10223 GCA_018905755.1 Drosophila ohnishii | reverse complement strand
AGCGACCACTTGTTGCTTATAAAATTTGCTTGGTGAAAGGAAATAAAAAATAGAGCTGATGGTATAAGCTCGTAATTGCTTATCCAAATAACAACAATAAATAACTACAGAAATGTGAAATAAAATTTAAAAAATTAATTCTTTCCGGAGGGTGAGAAGAGGCGCTTCAGCGTTATAAACGTAAAACACGGCGGTCACACTGAACAAAACTCAACGCCGGCTGCTTTTGTTTTTAAAAGTTTTTTAAAAGAAGTAATATTAATTAGTAATTTTTAGCAGGAAATACAGCCTTGCCATGTCACAAGCGACGGTGCCGGAAAACCTAAATGTAAGTAGCTGGTCTTAACTAAATCGAATTCAAGATAAAACGAGATGTACCCTTCAGACCCGCCTGCTGACGGTGCTCAGTTTGCCGCTGATAGACCGCCTGCACGAGCTGACCATTCTGTTCGATCGCTGCTCCGTGCGACAGATCCAGGAGGTATTCCCGCACATAGTGCACTCCGTGTTCGGGATCAATGGCAATCCCCTGGGCTGGGGACTGCGCACGACGACGCAGGAGAACAGTGCGATGCACTTCCAGGCGCTGAACCACTTTTTCGGCGTCTGCGGCCCTTGGATGCACCTCTGCCACCGCCTGCTGGCCGACCAGTGCAAATTCGAGCTGGACATTAACCTACTGCCGGTGAGTAAAGGTAATTAGTTATCCAGTATCATTGCTGAATGCTCCCCTTCCAGGCCAAGTTCGTTGCCATGCTGCAGGCTGGCCAGAATTCCATGTTCTATGCAGACCTGATCAACATTGACCCGATGCGGCACCAGGTGGCCACGCTCTGGCTAAATGCCTTCGACTTTTACGTAATCCACTTTGTCCTGCACGCCCTGCAGCCGCTGCACTCCATAAATCCCATTGCCATGCAGATCCACAACGTGCGCTGCAAGACCATATACCTAAAGCTGGTGTCCGAGTACCTCGGCAACTTTCTGCCCCTGGTTCCGGATGCCCGCATCGAACCCGTGCACTTTAGCAGCGGAGTAAAGGCACCACAGCCGCTGCCCACCCAGACCTTGCAGCCGCAAAGGCAACCACGATATATCAGGATCCCCAGCTCATATCGCAACGGGGGAAACGTTTCTGGTGGAGGTGCAAGTCCCAATACCAGTGGTGGCAGCGGCAACACCTCGCCCCAGTCCTCCAGTGTCAATGCCAGTTCTGCTCGAGCCTACGCTTGGCGCTCCGAGTCGGTGCTACACTTTTTTGTGGATATCTGGCTGCGGTACGATATCGAGTCGGAGCATCACTTGCCCAGCAGCGACTTTGTGCGGGGCGTCCGCCTCCTAGTCAAACAGATCCACTTCTTCGCCAATGGGGCACAGCTAGATCATAGTTCGCTCTGCTCGCTGCGCAAGGTGTCGCTTAACATGGTTAAAGCTAGGATATTAGCCTTCCTGTGCGGTTTGATTGAACGCTGGCCGCTGGATAGCTCTTTGATGGTGGTGCTGGAGCTCTGGCTAAGCTACATCCAGCCTTGGAGGTACACCATGTCGGCCCTGGACCACAAAATGTGAGTAAAAGTTGAAGAAATCATTTATAAATTCAGAAATCTAATTATTTCCTTCTATTTCAGGGCGGGTAGCCTCTCGTACAGGCCGCCCATATCCTCCCACTTTGATAGTTTCATTATTGACAACCTGATCATGTACACGCACATCTTCTCCATACTTTTGCCGCACTTTGAGCGTTTGGATTTCACGGTCTATCGTAATGCCTACATGCTGTACCGCCTGGCAACCATGTTTGCCCAACATGATCTTGTAGAGCGACTGCAGCGTTACGAGCGCCAGTATGCCGGCAATGCCTATGGTTTTGACTCGCCACAGCGACAAGTTCACATGTTGAAGTAAGCTCAAGAATTCAGTTAATTTCAACGTGACCTTAACTTTACTTTCCTTCCAGCAAATCCCACTCACCCGGCGCCCAATGGAATAGCGTGGTCCCCACCTCCAATACGACCAAGCTGTTCAGTCAGCCCATGCAAATGCAAATGCAGAAATTCCTGTACGAGATCAGCATGGCCCGCAACTCAGTGCTGCAAGAGATTGCTGGCCTGCGAAATGCTATCGCGGAAAGGCAGCGCTCGGATGGTTTTCTCAAGAACTTTTTCAACAAGCTATTCCGGGAGGTCAGCCAGGACGAGGTGACATTGCGCGAGTTCAGTCGCATTCCGGAGGTGCTGCGTCAGTGCATTGACGCCTTCTGCCGCACCTTCAATGTAGGTTTCTTGCTCTCCAACTTATGAATTGGATTTTTTAGAAGATTTAAATCTTTTAACAGGTGGATCAGGCCAACCTGTCTATGCATGAGACCCTGCCAGCGGAACCTTGCCCGCCCGCCTCCGCCACACTGCAAAACTTTAGTTTCTTTGACACCAGCAACTCGCTGGACACCTCCAAGCTGAACCCACATCAAATGTCTCTCAATGCCTCAAATATGCAGGACATTGTCGATCCCGCCCTACTGCCAATCCGAACGAATGAGCTCAGGTTGCTGGTGAGGGTACTGCATCTCATCTCTGACAGCATCAACAAGAGGGTAAGTCTTTTGTGGAATTCCCCTGAGCTTCAGCTTAATTCCTGTATTTGTTTTCAGTACGGAAATCAGATGAAAGCCTTTTACGTGCGCAATGATTACTGCGGAAAGGTGGCGAGGCAGCTTTTGTACGCCCCCATGACGGAGCAGTGGTTCGACAAGAGCACCGGAAACGTGGAAATGCGAGAGAAGCTGGTACCCCCAAGGCTTTGCCTGCGGCCGTTGGGCTCGATACCTGTACTTGCGACCATCGTCTGCGCCGTGATCCTTGGCAAGTTGCTGTGGGGCTCCTCTGCAACTGGAGTGATAGTTCTCTGCTCCATGTTACTGATCTATGTCTTGTTCCTTGCTCTGATTTCTTGATTCCCTCGGCTTATTATAATTTCATCGCTTTGTGTGTAGTTGTGACATTTATATATTTTGTATAAAACTAAAGAAACTACGATTACAATTAGGATTAGTGTTATCTGTTAGGATTAAGTTAATGCGTATCACTCGGTTCGCGGCCGGAGGGCCAGTCGCAAGGTCTGATCGGGCACAGTGACCATGCGCAGTACACTGTCGACGGGCTGCTCGTTGAGACAGCTCATCTCGAACTGGGCAGCGCAGCGGCCCAGCAGGGAGTGGAGCTGCTTGAGCGCCACCCGGCGGCCAATACAAGATCGCTGGCCGATGGCAAAGGGCAGGCTGCCGTGCGACTGATGCCTCTGCTCTGATTGGCGTATACACCAGCGTTCTGGCAGCACCCGCTCAGGCTGGGTGAAGTGGGAGGCATCGCGTCCGGCCGTGTACAGGGACAGCAGCACCAATGTCTGGAAGAGAGGCATGGTAAGGGATTACTATATGTGCTGTCTTGGTAAACCTCATTTAACCCACATCTTTCTTGATAAAGTGACCGCCCAGTTCCGCATCCTGGGGCAGGGTGCGACCAATGAAGGGAGCCACGGGATACAAACGCAATGACTCCTTGATTAGGCCATGCATCAGTTGCGAGCCATTGGTGGCGCGCTCCTTGGCCAGACGTTTCTGGAGCAGCGGCTCCCGGGAGAGGGCGTACAATGCCCACTGGCTGCTGAAAGCGGTCTGAAGGATTTAAATTTGGATTAGTTTGTGCATATCGAACTTGGGTATATCTCCATTACCGTGTCTCCTGCTGCAATGACCAGGTCCACAAATATCCGCTTGATCATCTCGCCGGGCACCTCTGCCGCCTGCAGCCGCTGGAAGAGGGCTGGCTCCTCGTGCTGCTGCTGATGGTCTAGTTCTAGGACACCGATGCAATGATCAATGATGGCAGCACCCTCGCGCAGCACCTCCTCCACATTGGCCTCAAAGTCACGCCAGATGCGCAGGCGCAGCATCTGGGCCAGACGAGGCGGGAAGGTCATCAGTCGCGAGCTATGCTCAAACACCTTGTGCACAATCTGGGTGAAGTAGTCCAGCGATGACTGGATCTTGGGGCAGGTGAGCACGCTGTTGCCGAACATAATACAGCAAAGAACTGCAAAAATCATGATGTGGTAACCATTATAGTAAATATGTTTCATGTTCCAATATGTTCCATCAAATTAATCTTAGAACCTCCAGGATATTCCCAAACTCTCTCACCTTCTATAGACCAACGATAGAGCTGCTGTTCCAGCAGCGGCAGCTCATAGCATCGCTTCTCGCCACCCGCCTCTGCCGGCTCCAGTGCCGTCACCTCTGTGGTGCGTGCTCGCCACTGCTCCACCATCCGTCTGGTACAGCTCTCAATATGCACGTCCATCCAATTCAAATTGCCGTTGAGCAGCAGGCGATTAAGTATGCGTCGGTTGTGCAGCCACTCGGCGCCCTCCCTGCTCCCCACGGCGGGAAGAAGAGAAATGAGATCGGTTCCGCGGACTCATTCATTTGCAATTCATCAGCCTCATTTGGCCCACTCCACTTACATGAAGAACAGTCCACGTTGACAGGCGTGCTGTTGGTTGTACAGCGTCCAGGCATCCGGCAGCGGATGCTGCGGATACTGACCCTCGTGCAGAAAGACTCCGCGCATCAGATTCGCCGAAGACACGAACACTGCATCCTGAGTGCCTCCCAATCGCTCCCGGAATATGGGTCCATATTGTCTGTGCCGGGCATCGATATATTTGTGGAGTCTTTGATGGAGAAGAGAAACGGTTGATATGTTAAGTGAGGTTCCATTTGACGTCTTTATGCAAATTTTGAAGAAATTCTTTAGCTCGAAGTTTTGCAAAACTGAAATAGAACTGTTCTTTGGCACAAGTAAGCAATTTATATGGATTTAAACCTTGGATCATTCGGATCTTTTATTTTTTAATGTGTTATTTAGATTTCTGAGCACTTAGCAAACTATTTATTGTTTAAATTTAAACTTGAGTTTTAGATTTCACTTTCAATAGACTTATTAATTTGACTTTTTTTGCACAAACATTTGAATTTCCTTTTAATAGCAAGCACTTTTTTTAATTTATATTTTGTAGGTAATGGTTTCATATTTAATTTTATTTTTGATTATATTAACTTATATATATTTTTAGAACTGTTCTTTGCACAGCAAATAACCAGTTTTTAAGGATTTAAACTCTGTATCATTTCGATTTTTTTAATGACTTTTTTTTACTCTTTTAACAGACTTTTTGATTCGTCTTTTCTGCACAAACATTAGAATTTCCTTTCAATATTAAGTACTTTTTTGAGTTATATTTTATAGTTAAGGGTTTCACAATTTATGTTAGATTTTTTTAGTTTATATAATACATTTTTTTAATGTATATTTTGCAGTCCTTTTTAAATACACAAAACATAAAGTCAGCCAGAGATCGAATTTCTTTTCGCGGACACTATCTTATTCAAGTTATAGAAGCTCATTTACTGCGTGGCTCCTCCGGCGGCGATTAGATCCAGTAGCGTTCCCACCAGCGGCAGACCACGAACTTTTGGAATGGGCAAGTATTTGGCTACCGGCACTAGCTCCTCTCCGGAACAGCTCCTGCCCTCGGGGGCGTTGACGCAAAAAATACTCAGGCTGAGGATGCGCACCAGGAGCTCGTCGAGCAGGTGGCGCAGCCAGAGCAGCGGTCCCGGCCGCTGCCTCTGCTCTCTCATGACTATCCCAGCGGGGGAGGAACCAGCGCGCACCTGCACCTGCTCGGCTCTGCTGCAATGTGCTGCAAGGCTGTTGCACGGCACTGCTTTGAAACGCGTCCCGACAAAGGGCCAGGCCGGGGCAGACTGACTCGATCCGCCGGCCAGAGCGGGCCTTTTAACCCATCGACAGCCGCAGAGCTGGAGATCGTCGATCGGGTAATGGCGATCGGTGATCGGCTACCTGCGCTGCCCGCTCACGACCAGTGCGAGCATATGTGTGATTGATATATGCGCAAATCCGAGCGGCACTTGGACGCCAGACACGCTGAGTGGACACTAAATCCCAGCTGACCATGCAAATTGTTGGAGAAGGGGGCAGGGGGAGAAGGAAACCAGGACAGGAGGAGAGAGGAGTCGCGAGAGAAAAGTGAGTTAATTCCCAGGGGTTATTTGCATTATTTCGGGTTATATCTGGTAAATATAGTTGGAAATTACCATAATACATTACTTCTTTCACTTATAGAGGGGTTTGAGTTGAGCAATAATTATTAAATAAAAATGTGTATTATAGATTATGTTTAGCAACCATGAACAAAAGCTCTTCACATTGATTATTATTTTATTAATATTTTTTTAAAGATCTTATTTACATTTATTTATTTCAAGTTTCCCATAGCCATGTGTGCATTTTGTGCAAAAATTGTCATTGAAAATAAAAATAGAAAACAAATGCATTGCAGCTGTTAGACTAAAAATATATAACTTACCGATACTTTGTAGTACAGTGTAGTTTTGTCCGTTAAATATGAAATTTTCGAATTCGAAATTAGCCGGGGGTTGTTCCAATTTTCGAAGGCAAACATAACGAACCAAGGCTGTGAGTTAGAAGAGCACCACCGGTGAGTGTGGTTTGCTTTGTTGAGTTCAAATTTATTCTCGCGCGCCTTGTTTCATTATTTAAACTATCGACAACGGAAAAACAAGAGGATTTAAATTTTATTTGTTAGCTTTTTTCATTTTAAAATTATTTTATATTTAGTTAGGGTATATATTTTTAACCTGGGACGGCTTTGTTTGCTTAATAACCAAAGTTAAAATTGATTTCTGTTCGTTTAAATAAAAGTTAAAATGGTTTAATCTTTAAACAATTTAAAAACAAGCCAGAAAGTTAACTTTGGCTAGCCAAGCACGTCCAGATCGACTAAGTTTTTGATATTGATCAAGAATGTATATGATTTATAGGATCGGAAATGACTTCTTGACAGCATTACAAGCGTCTGACTGCAATTATAATACCCTGCTAGGATTTAAATATATTATAAACTCACAATAAATACAGATTTATAAATAAGTTAATAGTGATATTTACAATATACAAATTTACATGAAACCTACTTATTTTCTAACAATAAAAATCACTTTAGTTTCAACTCATAGCTTGTGTTTATACTGCCAACAGTTCACCTTATTTTGTGTTATTTCTATTATAATTCAGATAAAGTCATCATGAACTATGTTTGTGTTTACAACATAAATCCTACTCAGTTTATTCCGCAACTGGCATGAATGTGTTTTGTTTTTAAGCCTCAACAACCATATTATTCGAGTTACCTGGCTGACATCACAAACCTAGCATTTGCAACCTTTTTAGTTTTGTTTTTTCTATATAGACATGGATACACAGATTCTGAATAGTTCGATGTCCAGAAAGAGAGGGGGTATTGTGGGGCATTAATGGCACCATATTTTCCATGTTTCAGTTTAGTTGACACCAAAAATAAATCAAATACGAACACACAAAAGCTAGATAAACCCAGAAAATCAGAAAGTTGACAGTAAAAGCACAAAAACAAACAGAAAGAAGTCGAGGGGCGTCAGTTCGTGGGGAAAATGTAATAAATAAATTTATTTATTAATAGTTAGAATTTTAATAGTGCAGAATTTAATGGCATGCAGTCGTGACCTGAGACTCAACTCGAGACTTCTTGACGAAGGTTGCGAGGGGATTCCCAGGACTTGTCAAGGAAATCGCTGCCATATTTATGGTATACTAAGGGGGCACCCCCTTGTTGTTGTTATTGTTGGGGAGAGGGGGTCGCAAAAGGGTTGAAATAAATAAATATTGTTTTCCGTCTTTGCGGCCAGCACACGCGACATGCATAAAAATAAAAATAATAATACCGGGGGAAAAATGAGAAGGGTTGTTCGTTCGCTGGAACCGCAATTCATATGAAGATAATATAAAATAACATGGAAAACAACAAATAACAAAATGAACAAGGATCCCCGCCAGGCACCCCTCTTCAGTTAATGCAATAATAAGAGTGGAGCTCGGAAAGGGCATAAATAAAAATGTATAAAAAGTGGGGGCCGGGGGCGGAAAACAAAGCTCAAAGCAGCATGACGCCATTTTGAAAGTGACGCCTTCCGCTTTTATTGCCAACTGCGGGCGGTGCCTAAGGGCAGGAGGAAGGAGGTTTCCGCGGGAGACCGGAAGTTGGAAAGGAGCTAAGCGAAGAATGGGGTCGTCGTGTCATCAGGCGGAGTTCACTTTGAGTAAATGGAAGAGTGTCTTCTCCCACTTGGCGGGAAATGGAAAAGCTGAGATGAATGAGCCGGCATTTCCCTGCCCATTAATATTGTGTCTGAAGTGTTGGGACAAGTTTAACGAGTGTCAGACGTCGAGTTTCTGATTTGATTTGATGTTTACATTTATTAAATGGTCTGCAACTAAATTGAATTCAGATTTATTTATTTAACTGTGTAAATAAATAACTGAAAAACTAAATTAAACTGGAAACTATATAAGAAATAAGACCTAATTAAATGAAATCCAGATAGAGGTTCATTCTTATTACAAAATGCAAATAAACTCTCAAGTCTGGAGGCAAGTGGCCCGAAATAACCAGCTGAAGCCAGGACTCAGCCGACACTGCTGGAGTATCCTGAGCGGGACGCAAGCGGAAGTCCTTACAGCTTTTGCATATCCTTAAGTGCCACTAAGTGGTGCTATCATTCTTTCATATGTATATGTGTGTGTGTGTGTGTGGGGGGAATGTGATGCTTATCGCACTCCACCACAGCATTTGTACACAGACGGAGATAGGGATTGAAATACACTTGGATTCGGGCATACATATACTCTGTGCATCCTGCATATATCCTGGCTGTGTGTCTGTGCTTTTCAAGTGCACGTGTAGTTGTTGATACCCCTTCCCTTTTCTCTTCCCCTTCCGCTTCCGCATCTCTAAAACTCGATTCTCTGCGGTTTTTGTATCGCTGACCATGACAGAATTTCTCTCTCTACCACTACTACTATACACATATATTTTTTTTGCAGCATACCAAGGGTCCTCTATGCTGTAGAGGGAGACCACCCACCCAAATCTAGTCCCTGCTGCTACCAAAAAGTGTCCAAAACATAAATGACATTTATATTGGTTATAGTATTAGAAGGAATGCTGGCTGGCTGCCTGGCTGCCTCTGGCCCAGACCCTCCCCCCCACGTACGTGCTAACATTTGGGGCCATAAAAATGTATACAAAAGCAAGATCAAACAAAGCTCAAGCAGGAACAAACAATTTATACCACTGGCAGAAGGGAATAGAGGTCAAGCCATGAAATATGAGAAATCGCACGCATCTATGTACATAAAGTGCGTTTCATAATCGGATGACAGTTGAGTAGTGCAAGATGAGCACAATATGTTGTTGATATCCCAAAGTATATCTTTATTTATCTGGCTTTTACGTGAATCCATTGAATATGTTCAATGACAGATTACTTGTAAGTTTGACTCAGACGCTTAAAGGTTTTGAACAAACAGCTTAGGCTTAAGACACAATACTCTGACTTTGGAAGTTCTTAGAATATATGAAGAATGCTATATATGAAATATTTTATGGAAAAGCTTATTTTGTGTAGTTTTCTTCATTAAATTTTCTTTACTTTAATTTAATAATTTTTGTTTTTAGTATTAGCTTAAATACTAGTACAAGTAGATAAGGTTAAACTAGGCTGTTTTATTTAAATCAATTTGTAAAAGTTTAATTTATTTTGCTGGAGAAAAATACCAAACTGTACATGAAGAAAAGAGAGTAAACAATTTTTTTTTAATTTCTTAATTTCTAAATTATTTCTTTTTAAATATTATATCATTCTAAGTAATACTATTCCTTATGAAACGTCGTGTTTCTTTTAAACCAACATGTGTTATAACATTTCAGTGTCTACATTTCGAATCCTGTTAAGCTATTGGAAACTTTTACCCAAAAAGGATAAAACAGCGCAAGCAACAGCGATGGCAATTTTCTGGTCACGTGGCTGGGCATCGTGAGCTACAACAAACCTTCAAGAGTCAGAGCCAGGCATTGCGTATACGCCGCGTGCGTCAAAACGCAAATGTCAAAATTGGCCTGGCTAAAAGGGTCGCGTTGGCCGAAAAGCGACTGGAACGGGCATTTGTTCAGGAGCCAGGAGGCGTGGCACGGGGCGTGAATGGAAGTGGGTGTGAGTGTCGTGACCAACTCTGCGAGTGGCT